>CM070031.1:27652192-27718950 GCA_036247105.1 Cirrhinus mrigala | reverse complement strand
GCAATGGAACACAAGTACTGCTCACTGCAGAGCCGAATAGCCTCCAGCTCCCCCTCTCTGGATGTCCAGCTCCACCTCTGTGTGAACTAATGGGTGGAGTTATGTTTAGGATAGGGTAAGGGGTAGGGTTAGGGTGTGGTTAGGTGTCTATCTCCACCCATTACCTCCAGCGAGGGGGAGCTAGAGCTCCAGCTCCTCCCATTTGGCTCTGCAGGGAGGACCCTCTCATGGAACATGCTGATGATGTCCAGCATAGGCGTAAAACAGGCATTTTCCTGCCTAAAAATATCATTACAAGTGACTCTGTATTGTAAATAATATGATGGAAATATACTTTAAATTATAGTAGTAAGTACGCTAGTAGTAAAAGTAGTAGTAAAACAATATAAACGCAAAAAAGCGATTTACTGTAAGTTTAGTAATGTTTTGAGTCTCCCCTCCCTTGCCTCACAGTGGTTTGGTCCACTGCCTGCTTTCCCCCTTTACCAATACACACATGAGTCTAGTGGGAGAGAGCAAAGTTCTTCAGTAGTTATGTGTAAGTAACTTAGGCTGTCAAGGCTATTTTATTCACTTTAAACATAGGGTAAAGTGATTATTTCTCTTTAATATAGATGATGATGGATCATTAATAAATTAGTCATGACAAAAAATTATGATATCGATGTATTTTTCTGTGAGCGATTATAAGGTTACCAAGCTTAGCTTGTTTAATACCATAGCTTGTCACCCACTACAGCTAACACAACGATAAGATATTAGGCTAATATTGTAGACCTTCCGATGTGTTGGGTTTTGCTCAATATGATGTTAAGTGGGAGGTCCTCAAAGAGAGGTCCTCAGTCCTGGACAAAACCTAAAAAACACTGTTGCCGCAGGTTGTTTTTGATGTCCGTGGGTTGAAGCGACCCCAGTAACATCATATTTAGCCTCTGAAATATGAATTTACCAGGGGAACCCCGACAAAAAAACATGTATTTTATCCCCCGGAATGCGATTTTTAATGGGGGACCCCCCTCGAGATGGGATTGAGCTAGTTGTGGGCTAGTTTTGAGTAGCAATTGGCCAGGTTTTGTTGTGAAAACCTGGCAACCCTGATGCCATTACTGTTTTCTTGCTGTAGCTGCTGAAGATGTACAATGTCAGTGCCAAAGAGGCATTACAAATGTTGACTCCCTCCATCTGAGCTGCTGAGGACACTAGTGAAATTTCATTTTCGAAGGTAATGTCCTGAAAAAAAAGGTAAAGACCCCTATATGTTCATGTGTGAACATCAGCTCCAGGCAAAGTAAGTATCACGTGTTTGTCTTCCAAATTGCCTTTGCTGAAAGCACTTCTTGGCACTCTGTAAGGCTAATGTTGCTAAAGCTACCTTTGTCTCTGCCTGTTTTAACTGGTGCTGCCTTCACGTGCTACCAGAATGATGTATTAAATTTCAATGAATGCCGTTATTTTTACCGTGCCATACTCCATGTCTGTGTAATTCATAAATGTGAATCAGGGGCGATTCTAGGATTTTCATTTTAGAGGGGCTCAGCCCCCAATGGGGTATAATAATAATAAATAAGTAAATATATTCATAAATAAATAAATAAAATAAAAAATGTTTGACTAATAGGGGTGGTATACTATACTTATTGCAATATTCCAGTTTATTGTATAGATAGGTATAACATTTGAGTACTGAATAAGCCAAATACAAGTCTTTCTGATCTCACGCGCACACCTGTTTACTGTACAAATACAAAATTTTTACTGTTTTCTAGTACAAGCCTCTTTCCTTAGCTGAAGTATGCAAACCTCTTTGCTACATGCACCAAAAACTCATTCACTGGTGAGAAAACATTACCGTACAAAGCGCTTGATATTACAATAATAACGCCTTCCATTTTCACTCAGTCTGCGATAGTGTAATGGAACATGCTGATGATGTCCAGAATAGGCATAAAACAGGCATTTTCCTGCCTAAAAATATCCTTACAAGTGACTCTGTATTGTAAATAATATGATGGAAATCTACTTTAAATTATAGTAGTAAGTACGCTAGTAGTAAAAGTAGTAGTAAAACAATATAAACGCAAAAAAGCAATTTACTGTAAATTTAGTAATGTTTTAAGTCTCCCCTCCCTTGCCTCACAGTGGTTTGGTCCACTGCCTGCTTTCCCCCTTTACCAATACACACATGAGTCTGGTGGGAGAGAGCAAAGTTCTTCAGTAGTTATGTGTAAGTAACTTAGGCTGTCAAGGCTATTTTATTCACTTTAAACATAGGGTAAAGTGATTATTTCTCTTTAATATAGATGATGATGGATCATTAATAAATTAGCCATGACAAAAAATGATGATATCGATGTATTTTTCTGTGAGCGATTATAAGCTTAGCTTGTTTAATACCATAGCTTGTCACCCACTACAGCTAACACAATGATAAGATATTAGGCTAATATTGTAGACCTTCCGATGTGTTGGGTTTTGCTCAATATGATGTTAAGTGGGAAGTCCTCAAAGAAAGGTCCTCAGTCCTGGACGAAACCTGACAAACACTGTTGCCGCGGGTTGTTTTTGATGTCTGCGGGTTGAAGCGACTCCAATAACATCATATTTAGCCTCTGAAATATGAATTTACCAGGTGAACCCTGATAAAAAAACATGTATTTTATCCCCCGGAATGCAATTTTTAATGGGGGACCCCCCTCGAAATGGGATTGGGCTAGTTGTGGGCTAGTTTTGAGTAGCAATTGGGTGGGTTTTGTTGTGAAAACCTGGCAACCCTGCTGCCATTACTGTTTTCTTGCTGTAGCTGCTGAAGATGTACAATGTCAGCGCCGAAGAGGCATTAAAAATGTTGACTCCCTCCATCTGAGCCGCTGAGGACACTAGTGAAATTTCATTTTCGAAGGTAATGTCCTGAAAAAAAAGGTAAAGACCCCTACATGTTCATGTGTGAACATCAGCTCCAGGCAAAGTAAGCATCACGTGTTTGTCTTCCAAATTGCCTTGTTAAAAGCACATCTTGGCACTCTGTAAGGCTAATGTTGCTAAAGCTACCTTTGTCTCTGCCTGTTTTAACTGGTGCTGCCTTCACGTGCTACCAGAATGATGTATTAAATTTCAATGAATGCCGTTATTTTTACCGTGCCATACTCCATGTCTGTGTAATTCATAAACGTGCATCAGGGGCGATTCTAGGATTTTCATTTTGGGGGGCTCAGCCCCCAATGAGGGTATAATAACAATAAATAAATAAATATATTCATAAATAAATAAATAAGATAAAAAATGTTTGACTAATAGGGGTGGTATGCTATAATTATTGCAATATTCCAGTGTGTTGTATAGATAGGTGTAACATTTGAGTACTGAATAAGCCAAATACAAGTCTTTCTGATCTCACACGCACACCTGTTTACTGTACAAATACAAAATTTTACTGTTTGCATTTCTAGCACCAGCCTCTTTCCTTAGCTGAAGTATGCAAACCTCTTTGCCGCATGCACCAAAAACTATTGAAAGTTAAATTTTCAAATGAAAATGGCAACATGATCGTTTTATAAAGTATGCGTTTATGTACTTAATTTTCGCTGGAGGAAACAGTTGTGGTGTGATGAGGGGTGAACACAGCGAAAACGTAGGCTACAGTAGATAGGGAACCGATTGCTCCCCCATGATATACTGTATTTAAACTGCACAGATGTTATAACACAGACCTTGTCCTTTGTTTTTCGCTCTGCGAAAGAACGCGCTGAAAGAAAGACGGGGAGGAGCTGATCGAAATCTGCCGCAATTTTCATATGAAATTTAAAGGGGACTGAGGCGATCACGAATTCGTGTACAGTTCATGGAGCTAATCGCAAAATTTTAGGGGGGCTGAGTAGTCAGTTAGAGGGGCTTGACTCAGCTCATCTTCAGACCATGCTGGCAAAAACATATGGATTTCGTGTTGATGTATGAAACGGTTGTCATTTAACAGATCAATGAACTTGCTGGAATCATGCCAACCTGCGTCTGAGGCTGTAACTCTCTCAAGCTTTAACAAGCTTTGACACCTCTCTCAAGCTTTGACACCAACGCCACATCAATTCGACAATGCGCCACCTAATGGTCAAAAGTGACAAACCATTCATTAACCATTAATAATAACATTTCCAAAAATGCTAATAACTTTTGATTACATTAGCCTTTTGAAACTAGGCTCAGAAAGTTTGGGGGCAGTGCCACCTTTTGGGAAAAAGTTATAAAGAAATGTAAAAAAATGTTAATAACATTTGAATATGTTTGCCTATTGTATGAAATTGATCTCAATATATTCCTTGGGTCATTCCGACAGCATAGATACCAATTATACCGTAGTCAGCTGAACTTCTAAATTTTGATTTATGTTGAAAACCTTTTTTTTTTTTTTAAGATTTATTTTTGGCATTTTTGCCTTTTTTGTTGATAGCAGTGAGACAGGAAATGAAGTGGGAGAGAGAGGAGGGGCGGAACTGGGAAAGGTCCACGAGCCGGGACTCGAACACAGGACGCCCACAGCGCAACGGCGCTGCATGTCGACGCACAGCCCAAGAGACTATCACTGCCGACGTTGAAAACCTTTTTTGAGCTCCTTCTCAACCATTGGTCCGATTTTCACCAAAATCGAGTTAGATAATCTTCAGACTGTGTTGAAAAAAGTTACGGATTTCATGTTAAAACTGTTTTCGTATAGCAATGCAAAAAAATTGAGACATGATGCCAGACTACGTCTGAGACTGTATCTCTGCAAATTGACATATTGACCAAACTTTGTGTGTGCAATTGTCACCTCACACAGAACACACCACACTGATTTAAAAACAGTGCCACGTATTGGTCAAAAATGATAAGCCATTAAATCATATTACTAGTGGTTGTTTTTATGATTTTTCAGCCATTTTCACTAAAATCATCTTAAAATGGCTTCAGTTACTCATTGCTGCACTTGGTCCAATGCTTGCTGCCATGCATGCTTCTGTAGTGCTTGGCCCCTTAATTGCTGCTTGCAGCTATATTTGTTATACTTGTAGTGTGGTCTCTGCTATTTTTTAAAATGTAGAAGAGTTTTCAAAACTATATCTGTATTGTTATAGTTATCCTTGGTGTGAATGGGTCCTAAGAACTGTGTAGAAGAATCTGAGGAGCGAGAAGGAGATGGGCTGGAGGTAGGTTGGACAAATCAAAATTTGACAATTGCTGTGGAAAGTGTGTGCAAATATTAATATCAACGGTGTCAGACATATACTTAAGGTAAGGGTAAAGGTTTAGTCACCTGAAATGGACAAAAATGGAACTTAAATAGTTTGTTTTTAAAAACATTATTAAAAAATGAACTGAAATAAGAATACAAAATTATCATCTCATCTTCTTACCCTAATATGTCACATCCTGTATGAATGCAGCACAAAATAATGCTCCTTTTCCATATAACAAAAGTGGATGGTGACTTCCAAGGACAAAAAACAAACAAACAAACAAAAAAAACATAAAAGTACTATTTGTGCACTATTTCTGAAGTCTTCTAAAGCCATACGTTGGTTTTGTGCAAGGAACAGACAAATTATTCTTATAAGTTCTTATAAATTATTCTTATTCTTATAATCTGTTCATTGAAAATGATTATTATAAGCTGTTATTCGATGAATATCTCTTCTGTTGAGCTTCTGGTAAAGTTTCCTATTTAAAGGAGAAGTTTGCTGATTTTCAACCAGTGTTGTAAACAAACCATGTTTAATATTTCTCTATGTTACCAACCTGTGCTTTGTTGTGAATCAAATTAAGGGATTTCAAGTACATTTCGTGGTGTAGACTGTACCAGTTTTACCAGGTGAGTACACACAGACCTACATGGGCTACATCCTAAGTTTAATAGACCCTCATAACTGATTTGAAATGTTTTTTCTTTCTTTCTCACATACGTAGGTACACTAAACCTGAATTGTCCTCTTGTAGTTGTTGCCAGTCCACTTGCTTAAGTAATTGCACTGTGAGTCTTAGTTGTGTAAACAGAGACATAGTAACCTACACATATGTCTATGTTGAGGAGTGTTCCTGCAGCAGAACTAAATGTCATGGAGCAGGTTTGAAATGAAGGCATATAAAAAGGCATTTTAAAACTCATTGTTTGCATATGAGTTGTACACTGAGAACATCTTATATTTGGTTTGCCTTCAAAGGAAATCCACACTGCATCCCCTCTCGGGGAACCTTGGTGACATTTATGATGTTTACATATTTATATATTGCTATAGATACTGGACTGGGGTGCGTTTCCCGTACAATGACGTAACTCGCTGATTAACCTCCACAGTACGATGCATTGTTGAGGAAACGAACATGGTCGCATCACCATCGTTTGAACCACATTAGTTCAACAATGTAGGGCCGTTGTTAATGACGTCACCGAGTAATACTTTATGCTATTTAACTTATTAGAGATCTCTAAAATGCAGCTATATTAAACATAGCACCTGATAGTGTTGGGTTCGAGTCCACCTAAGTTGAGTCCGAGTCGAGTCCGAGTCTTTAACCAATTGAGTCCGAAACGAGTCCGAGTCCAAAATGGGCCGAGTCAGACTCTAGTCCGAGTCCCAAAGGTCCGAGTTCGAGTCGAGTCCAAGTCCAAGTCCAAGGAAACACTACTGTTTGCCAGTATCTTAACATTATTTTAACCCAGGGGTGCTCAGACTCGGTCCTGGAGGGAGGTGTCCTACAGGGTTTAGCTCCAGCCCCAATCAGACACACCTTACCCAGGTAATCAAGCTCTTACTAGGCATACTAGAACCTTCCTGGCAGGTGTGTTGAGGCAAGTTGGTGCTAAACCAAGGACCAGGACTACGTTTGGGCATCCCCGTTTTTAACCTTTACAACTAGAAAAACGCAATGTCAACTGAAATGTAAGAAAAGCAAACCTCTAGTGGATCTTGCCATTTTGATTTTTGATTTCACAACATCTCAAGGGTCCATGCTCCTGACTTAAAGTCATGTAACAGTTATGGCTGACTTATGTCTTGTGACATATTTCAGAGTGAAACAGGTTTTAGAATGTGATCAATTATAGGGCGGGACTTGACTTTATTCATTGATATAGTAAATATATAAATTCAAGGGTGGGGGTAAAGGAGTAGGTATCTTGGTGAATGGGACCTTAAGAGCAGAAAATGCACCTCTTTTATTTCTGATTTTAGCTGTGTGTGTTTTGGGTTTTATATGACTTTTTTTCTTGGATGAAAATGAGGCTGTGAGGGATAAACCTAGTCTTTATAATGGCACACACTGTGTATAAAGCCCTACATATACTTTCCATAAGTCACAGCAAACTCACACCTGTTTTATTTTTGAATGCTTTTACATTAATTACAATAAATTACATTAT
This sequence comes from Cirrhinus mrigala, assembly GCA_036247105.1. Taxonomy (NCBI): domain Eukaryota; kingdom Metazoa; phylum Chordata; class Actinopteri; order Cypriniformes; family Cyprinidae; genus Cirrhinus; species Cirrhinus mrigala. Next base: position 27,711,563 of record CM070031.1, on the reverse strand, counting down.
ATAAAGAAAAACTGATGATGTGCCATTGAATTATTAGAAAATCACGCACACCCAAGGTGGTTTTGGACCCATTGAAACTATTGCTGCAAAGACTTTTTTTCTTTGAAGCTAGAAACTGCCACCATGTTTAAAAAAAATAATAATTATTTTAATACTGTAAAAACTAATCAACTAATGTAAGCAAAACATTCTCAAGCTTGCTGAAGGCAAGTAAACACTCCAAGTAGGCCTATTACTTACAAACAAAAGGATAAATAAATATTTTAATCAAAAATACAAATGAAATAATGTAAAAAAATAGAATCTTATAAAATAGACTAATACAAACATTTCTTGAAGTAATAACTGTTACAATAAAACACTGCAAAATCTTCACTGTATACAATAAATATGATTCTTATTAAAGTTAATAATTCAGTCAAGAAAAGTGAGTGATTTTCTCTTGTTCTTTTGTTGTTTGATTAATATTTATGACACGGTCGGCAGCTGCAGGTTTACGCTGCTGTCGCTTTAAGATCTGACGCACAGATCAACTATTTAGAAGTATCAGTATTTCTCCCAACTGTTCAGGTTTACTTAAAGTGCTCCTATTATGCCTTATCAAATATTACCTTTCATGCAGTGTATCATGTAGCTGCATGTGAACATAAACTATCTGCAAAGTTGTGAAGCCGACAGTGCACGATAAATAAAGTTTTGTCTATCAAAAAAAAAAAAAAAGAGTCGGCTCACCATCACCTGAACAAGCCATCAGGAATTCGAATCTTTATCTGTTACGGCCACACGTCACGAAGTAACACATTTGCATGTCTGCCCACGTTCTACGTCGCAAACCACCTGCCCACCCACAAACAGCAAAATTTACATTTGGTTTACGTGATGTCCAGAAGATGCTGTATCCTAAGCTGTGAGTAAATTTGTTTTATAGTCACTTCCAAAAGATGAATCCACAAAGATTGTATTTTCTAGCGATCGTTCAAAATACGTAGTTGTGTATGTTATGTTGTGTAACAACCCTGCACATGTCTTACTAACTGGCTAACTCAAACTTCTGTAGTTCTGTTGTTAAGCTGTGGGCCCACTGTAGTCTAAAAATTTGTGAATGATGCAGCTTGACTGTCTGTCTGTCTCATTAGTTGGAGTAATGATTAAAGATAGCGCACAAAGCAGCTTTCGCACCGAATGCGTCAAGTGCTGCGCTATGAAACCTATTCATTTCAATTGCTTGCGCTACGCGAGGATGGCTTGTTTCTGGGTTGACCAAAGCGCACGCGCAGCAGAGCGCACTGCAAGGCGCGCACGCCGCACTCAAAGTTCAAATTAGTAGAACTTTTGCACTCTGAAGGGCTGCACTGGACCCAGCGGCCAGCGCAGTGCTTTCTGTGTTCGGTGTGAAAGCTCCAGGGCTGTCATTCAGTTATGGCAATGGGCGTTTAGTCCTCCGACACACGCTGTACGTGGTAGACCAATCATAAAGGACTGCGCCATCTGACCAATCACAGCAGTGAGGGCTCACGGAAAGGAGGGGTTTAGAGAGACTGGTTCTTCGAACTGCTTTGTACGAGTCGTTTACGAATCATTTAGAAATGAGGTAAAATGAAATCTATTTTTGGAGAAAACTAAAGTGTTTTTTGACCTTGCATACATGTAAACCTGTTTTAGGAGTCTCATAAAACAATATTAGCAACCTTTAAAATGGCATAATAGGAGAACTTTAAGACAAAACCGACTTCATTTATATGAATAGTCTCTAAGACAAGCATATGTGTAGCAATGACAAACCCTATTAGAAGCGAAAGAGAACTTGGCATTCGCACACTGACTGAGAGGCGAGTTCTGTGAGCGCGCTTTGAGTATGTGCGCACTGTCACGGGGGCGGAGCAAAGCGACAGACACAGGGGGCGTGACGTCAGGCCTCGGAGAGGCTTTTATTAAACAATAAAACAAAGTGTCCAAAAAGGGGGAAAAAGTGTCCAAAACAAAAGGGGGATCTGGTGTCCTCGAAGTGACGGGGTTCCGTGAAGGAGGGGTAGTGTTCCAAAAGGGAAGGGTCCAGGTAAGGGGCGGAGTCCGGCGGCCGCACGCGCTCCCCGCTCAGGTCCGGGGTGCGAGGGGCGGCGGCTTCTCTAGCGGCATCGTCCTCCTCCACCTACGCGGCGCTTCTGGGGGATAACACGGCCCGGCATCCTGGCCCGTCAGCCGTTACGGGTGCGGTCCTCATCCGGACCCGCGGGGTCCGGCAACTCGTCCTGCGGCGCTGGTACCCTCTTCACCCCTTCCTGGACCCACAAGGACACCAGCGTGCATGCACGGGGAAGAGACCGGTCCCCTGAGGAGAGGCGCGCTCAGCATTTTAACAGCGGCGGTGATGAGGCTTCATTCACATCAGGTGTGCCTCATCACACGCCGCCAGACCTGGATGTTTCGGCGCCCCTCCTCCTCCCACACGCCCACTCCCGTCGGGAGCCTGGTGAAGGGCGGCGATTACCAACGGGGTGAAGCTGATAGTTAGGGGGGAGGCAGCCGACTCGTCACATTCCCCCCCCCAAGCGACATCCCCGTCATCCGGTCGCCGCCCACGCAGGAGTGCTACCTTCCTCAACCAGGCTCCAAAGGTCGGAGTGGGCGGGGATTCCTCTCCGGGCGACTCCCTCTCGCAACGCCACCGGACCGGGGACAGAGAAACCGGAATTTAGTCGACAGCCTCAACCAACCGCAGGGTAAGTGTTACTAAATGAAAGAAGTCACTTACCCCTTTAGCGGCTGGGAGGCTGTCACCGTCGTTTCTCCGTCCCTCCGGGTCGAAACTTCCTTGACTTTTGCGAGCGAGAGGGGTTGACGTCATCAGGTGATTCCCACTGCGCTGCCTAAGCTCCGCCCATGCCTGCATTCTCCACCACTTGTCACGGGGGCGGAGCAAAGCGACAGACACAGGGGGCGTGACGTCAGGCCTCGGAGAGGCTTTTATTAAACAATAAAACAAAGTGTCCAAAAAGGGGGAAAAAGTGTCCAAAACAAAAGGGGGATCTGGTGTCCTCGAAGTGACGGGGTTCCGTGAAGGAGGGGTAGTGTTCCAAAAGGGAAGGGTCCAGGTAAGGGGCGGAGTCCGGCGGCCGCACGCGCTCCCCGCTCAGGTCCGGGGTGCGAGGGGCGGCGGCTTCTCTAGCGGCATCGTCCTCCTCCACCTACGCGGCGCTTCTGGGGGATAACACGGCCCGGCATCCTGGCCCGTCAGCCGTTACGGGTGCGGTCCTCATCCGGACCCGCGGGGTCCGGCAACTCGTCCTGCGGCGCTGGTACCCTCTTCACCCCTTCCTGGACCCACGAGGACACCAGCGTGCATGCACGGGGAAGAGACCGGTCCCCTGAGGAGAGGCGCGCTCGGCATTTTAACAGCGGCGGTGATGAGGCTTCATTCACATCAGGTGTGCCTCATCACACGCCGCCAGACCTGGATGTTTCGGCGCCCCTCCTCCTCCCACACGCCCACTCCCGTCGGGAGCCTGGTGAAGGGCGGCGATTACCGACGGGGTGAAGCTGATAGTTAGGGGGGAGGCAGCCGACTCGTCACATTCCCCCCCCCAAGCGACATCCCCGTCATCCGGTCGCCGCCCACGCAGGAGTGCTACCTTCCTCAACCAGGCTCCAAAGGTCGGAGTGGGCGGGGATTCCTCTCCGGGCGACTCCCTCTCGCAACGCCACCGGACCGGGGACAGAGAAACCGGAATTTAGTCGACAGCCTCAACCAACCGCAGGGTAAGTGTTACTAAATGAAAGAAGTCACTTACCCCTTTAGCGGCTGGGAGGCTGTCACCGTCGTTTCTCCGTCCCTCCGGGTCGAAACTTCCTTGACTTTTGCGAGCGAGAGGGGTTGACGTCATCAGGTGATTCCCACTGCGCTGCCTAAGCTCCGCCCATGCCTGCATTCTCCACCACTTGTCACGGGGGCGGAGCAAAGCGACAGACACAGGGGGCGTGACGTCAGGCCTCGGAGAGGCTTTTATTAAACAATAAAACAAAGTGTCCAAAAAGGGGGAAAAAGTGTCCAAAACAAAAGGGGGATCTGGTGTCCTCGAAGTGACGGGGTTCCGTGAAGGAGGGGTAGTGTTCCAAAAGGGAAGGGTCCAGGTAAGGGGCGGAGTCCGGCGGCCGCACGCGCTCCCCGCTCAGGTCCGGGGTGCGAGGGGCGGCGGCTTCTCTAGCGGCATCGTCCTCCTCCACCTACGCGGCGCTTCTGGGGGATAACACGGCCCGGCATCCTGGCCCGTCAGCCGTTACGGGTGCGGTCCTCATCCGGACCCGCGGGGTCCGGCAACTCGTCCTGCGGCGCTGGTACCCTCTTCACCCCTTCCTGGACCCACGAGGACACCAGCGTGCATGCACGGGGAAGAGACCGGTCCCCTGAGGAGAGGCGCGCTCGGCATTTTAACAGCGGCGGTGATGAGGCTTCATTCACATCAGGTGTGCCTCATCACACGCCGCCAGACCTGGATGTTTCGGCGCCCCTCCTCCTCCCACACGCCCACTCCCGTCGGGAGCCTGGTGAAGGGCGGCGATTACTGACGGGGTGAAGCTGATAGTTAGGGGGGAGGCAGCCGACTCGTCACAGCACATAAACCCATCGGCTTTCAAGTAGCCTACTGGACAAGACTTAAAAACACATGCAAATACCGAATATCACTTTCGTGATAATGCATTGAGTTAGTGACATTTCCGTCAACTGTCTCTGGACTCGGATGGTTCTACTAAAAGGGGGCAATTTCCTTCGGCGTTACCATTTTCAATGGGGACACACCCTTCAGGGAGTACTCGCAAATCTGAGCAATGGACATTCTTCTCGGAACCTACATTATCTCGTTCAGCAGACAATGAGGGCCATGTTACCTCACTCAGGTCAGAGGCTAGACCACTATCTACCCCCATGACTTGGTTACAAATCACAGATCTCTGATCTCCAACTTCTTTCACTTCAACATCCAATGCTGATGGTAAGCTGACCATATACAAGTGACCTAGAAAAGTTTTTGATCTAAGCCACTGATCCTTGTCCCCAAGATTTACTACGGGAACATGAACTACACCTTGATTCACCGGCAAAAGACACTTTGAGATGAGAATATTAGCAGGTAGAACACCCTCCTCACCTGTCGGTGGCTCCAAAAAAACACAATTAATAACACGTGCCATATTCTGACAATAGTTTATGGGGACCCACTGAAGGGAACCTGCAGGGACTCGTATTGCAGATCCTACTCTTACCACTGCCTTCCCCACTAAACCAGTCTCTGCAGTCACCGCTAGACTCTGGCACTCTGAAAGGGCTCGTTTCCACTCCTTTCCTGCCTGTTGTACTATAGAAGAGGCAAATAAATATCCTTCATACTGACAAAAAAGATCTTGGTAACAACAGTTAAGAATATTCATACCAAGAAGACCTGGAACTGAGAACTTTTGTTGTTTGGTCAAGGAATCTTTGGGGTCTCTCATGATTCGTACTCCCATCTTAGGGAGAACTCTACCCAAAACCTCAACCTCTAGCTCCAAGTAACCACAATACAGAATTTCCAAACCATTAGCAGCCTTTAACTGCAGCCAACTACATGGTTGCAGATGATCCTTAATATACGTAGGGAAACTACACTCAAAGAAGCTCTCCGTGATCATAGACACCATAGAGCCTGTGTCAAATAAACAAAGGATTTTGACACTCCCAAATAAAACTTCCACTACAGGACACTGACCAATAAGCCGAGGCAAAATACCATCTCCTGATCCATTTGAGCCCAAAACCCCCCCTCCTGCACTGGAGGGAGCTAGTTTCCCTGTTCATAGAAGTTTCCTGTGCCCCATTCGGATTCTGCGTTTGGGGTGCTGTGCTTTGCCTAATTCCTACATCCCCCCTTGAATTTAGTTGTACGCTTGCCAGATCTACTTGACAAAACCTTGCAATATGTCCTACTTTATTACAACGTATACAACTCGGTCTACCATCGACTTGGAAACGGGCAGTCCTAGATCGAGGCCCAGCAAGGTTTAAGCTCAGATGCTGCAAAAGCTCAGATGCTGCAAAATAACATCTAGTTGACCCTGCTGTTTACGAAGGGATTCTTTTAGCTCAGCTAGTTTGGCAACAGGTTCAGCGGTGGAATTACTAAATCCCTGTGCACTCGCTAACTGAACATCTGCAGCACAAGAGTAAGCTCGGGGCCTTACATGAGGAATCTCTCCCTCATCTGCCCACCGAATAGCTTCGGCGCGTACTTTTAAAAATGACATTTCCACACTCCGCCGCACTTGTCGTTTCAGTTCTCTACATAAATTACTATTGCGCATATGTTCAATAAACTGATCCAGTAAAATAAAATCTGGATTACAAATACCTTGAAGGTTCTTACGTTTCATTCCCTCCATTAAGGCCATCAAGGCATGCGAGTACTCACGCAGTGACTCCCCTTCTTGCTGGCGACGTTGGAAGAACTGCTTCTGCAAACCAACGAAAGACTGAGAACAGCCATAAAGATCAAGCAAAATTGAAAAAATCTTTTCAGGATCATCCCTATTGCTTGGAGGGTGAAACTTTACTTCAGCCTTGGCTTCTCCGTCTAGCAAATTATATACAAACAAGGCCCTTTCAGCAATTGGAGCAGGTCGTATTATCAGAGACCTATGCACTTCTTCGACCCAATCCTCTACTGTAAACGTATAAATAGACTTTTTACCCGAGAACCTAGGACACTTTCTTTCACGTGGAATGTAAACATAGTGTTCTGAGGCAGAACTGCTGCCCAATACCGCAGAAGGAAGTGTATTACCACTTTCATTGGGAGCGGCAATTTCTACTTCATTAATTCCAACATTAACAGGCCTATTCTGCAGTTCTTCCCAAAGTTTTAATAAATAACAATCGTCTTTGGTTACTGACATGGAATATGATTTGTTGGCATCTTGACTTTATTCTTCTGTTATTAAAACAACTTTCGCTATGTGAGAAGGTCAATCCCAGAATCCTTAGCAGTAGATTAAAGACCACCATATTTAAAGAATACTGTACATTGATTGATCAATTGATCATGAAAAATGTGTTTATTTGTAAGAGACCAGGGGTGCATTTCCCAAAAGCATCGTTAGCCAACTATGGTCGTAAGTTCCGTTGTTACCAGCATTCAACGATTTGGTGTTTCCCGAAACCATAGTTAAAACAAACATTCGCAAACAGCGTCACAAACTTACATGGTTGGAACTACAGCTCTCGACTTGGGGTCAGAAGCATAGTTCCTTGTTAGTAAGACATTAGTAAAATTATGCTCTTGGGCACAGTAAGCAAGCTAGCATGCAGTGCAATCTGTATCTTCCATTCTATCTAAATATAAATGCATTTTAATCTATGTATTTTTGTGCGTCCTCTGTAAGCGCCGTTTTTGAATAGTGCACATGTGCATACATAAGGGAACCACGGAGTATGACGTAAGTGGGAACCCGCGATGAATCAAACATCAATTAAAGCAAAATGACAGAAAACCAAAAAATAAATAAACTAATTAATAAAATACATAAATAAATAAATAGTCATCAGATGCCTTGTTCAATATAGCTGCAATTTAGCAATCTCTAATCAGTTAAATAGCAAAAGGCCCTACATTGTTGAACTAATGTGGTTCAAACGACGGAGATGCGATCGTGTTTGGGAAACAGTCGTGACTAGCTAGTTTGTTTCCACAACAATGCATCGTACTACGGAGGTTAATCAGCGAGTTACGTCGCTGTATGGGAAATGCACCCGAGGTCTGACAGGATGTTTAAATTAATGCATCCTATTCTGGAAGTACAATCAAGTATCAAGATCTCTAACAAACATGTATAGGTTGTCTTTTGGGAGGATGACCACTCACCACTCACGGTTCAGTTCAATCTGTAAATACAATATAATATTTGTAATGGCAATGTGATCAGTCTAAGTTTGCTGATTATACCAGACATGGTATTCTGAAGTATTGTTTCTTTGCACACAATCCAAAGGAAACAAGGAACATATTAGGCACAAAACAGAAAGGAGTACATAAATAAGCAACAGCGAGCCAGCCGGTTGGTCCAGTCATCTTACATTACATTTCATTAGAAATTTTTTAATATTGACTTTTGGTGGATGTCTATCAAGTGGTCTAACAACCATGGAGTAATTCTCTGGCATAGTATGATACATGAGGCCTGGGATCTCACTAATAAATTGTATATATGGTCAGATTTAATAAATAGATTTGTCCTGTGTTAAAAGTGACAGACCAACCAGCATATATATATGCAGAAAACTATTCTTTTGTCTGAGCGTATGTGTACATTTATTTATTTTTTTTATTTTTTTTAAGTCAAATAGTGCATGCTGACTTTATGTACTGTTATACTACTGGACTGTTGAATTATTAATTCTGATTGTTTGACAAACTTTCTAAGGTGTACAGTTATTGTGCATTGGGTGTATTTTAGATTTTTCATGTTTTCAAATTAATAAAGGTGCTGTAGATTCAGTCATTTTATACTCTATCATAGGCTAATTGTACAATATTATGGTATTTTGTATTGTTATTCCTGACTAATACAACAGTTTCTGTTCTAACATTTGATTGGCTGAATGGCATTGCAAGAGTCCGACAGCCACTGGGACATTTCGTTTTTGATTATTTCATTAAATGATCAATATTGATTATATTTATCATTTCGGTTGTCTGTGTTTGCAATGGTTCACCCTGCTTTGGTTTTCTTTTGGAATTATTTGTAGTGCTTTTAAACGATTAATTACGATTAATCTCATAATAGATTAATATATATTTATTATGTATATATAAATGCACACACACACAGTATACATTTTAAAATAATTACATGTATTTACATTTATATATTTTTATTCATATAATTAGTATTATATAAAAATATATATAATATATAAACAGCATATTTTTCTTAAATATTTCCTTGTGTGTGTGTTTGTGTGTGTGTGTATTTATATATACATAATAAATATATACAGTACACACACATATATTATGTAAACAAAAACTTTTATTTTGGATGCGATTAATCATGATTAATTAATTTTCATTTAAAAACAGATAAAATAACGACAAATGTTGTGTCATGTAAATGCAAGTAGACTTTTTTCAAACCCAACAGCTAGTAGATAGGTAGATATTGAATAGTTTCTCTAGAAAACAGTTCTGCCTCCACTAAATTCACACCTTTGTTTAGTTTGAAATGAAACACAGACACGTGCAGTTTTGTCAGTGGCAAAAGTGTTTTTCGCAACCAAGGTTTGCATTGGTCAAACACAGAATAATAAGATAGTAAACCTTTATCTGATGGAAAGATAGAATCCTGTGGTAATGCATAAGTGGGTTCCACCTTCTGATCACAAATTACATTCTTCCAAAGAAGATGAAAATTCACTATAAAAGAGCAAGTTTTGACAGACAGCTCACATTAGCTCTTGAGGATGGTTGTTGTCTCGATGGGGACTGTAAAAATGATCCAGATGTTGAGATGGGTCATCCTACTGATGATGGGGCTACAGTCTATACAAGCAGGTTCTTGTTTTCTCATTTTACAATATTAGTGCACAGTTTTAATGTAAATATGTGTCTCTGTCTATTTATGTCTAAAGACTCAAATATGTTTCATAATACAGAAGCCATAACAAAATATGTAATGGACCAGACAGGTCAATATTTCAATTTATCAATTTATGTGTATAATGTATTCATTTCTCTGATCAAAAGAGACAAGTGCATTTATCAGACTATGACAAGAAGTTGAAAAAACATTTAGAAAAATGTATAATACGTGTTCTTTATGTTTATTCCACATTAATCTAATTCAGTATGTAAATAATAATAATTCATTTTATTTATGGGTGCCTTTTAAGACTCATGTACAATAATATGCATACAACAAAATGAACACAAAAATAAAAATAAAAAAGGTGGGTTTAATAAAGAGGGGTTTAACAAATTAACAAATAAAAAGACTAGCAGGTTTGATGGCTATATTCAGTTTTGTTTTCTCATTTTACAATATTACTGCACAGTATTACTGTAAATATGTGTCTCTGTCTATTTATGTTTAAAGACTCAGATATATTTCATAATACACAAGCTGTGACAGGTTATGGAATGGACCACAAAGTGACAGGTAAATATTTCAATTTGTCAATTTATGTGTTGAAAACAAAAACATTAAGAAAAATGTATAATACATGTTCTTTATGCCTTTTCCAGAGTTGTTAATAGTCAGTGAGAAATTCATACAATTTTTGATTTTTTTTTTTTTTTTCTTTTTTTTTTTTTGCCTATTTGTAGAATCGGTAACACTTTACAATATGGGTGCACAAATATGCATTAATTAATGCACAGATAATCACAAGTTAATGTGTAATTCATGAAGAACTAAACCATTTATTAATGATTACTAAATCAGCAACTAATGAACATTCAAAATGATTCATAGATGAAGTAATAAATAAATTGTTATTAGTTAAATGTGTCATAATGTATTAGTGCCCTAATAACATATTATATTAACTGTTATGATTTTACTTGTTGAGGCACAGAACTATTAGCTAAGTAATATGTCACATCAACCCACTAAGGTACTTAACACATTAATTTATATTTACATAACACATTAAATACATTATGACACATTTAACTATAACAATTTTATTGATTACTTAATCTATGAATGTTCATTTGTTGCTGATGCAGTAATTATTAATAAATGGTTTAGTTCTTCATTAGTTATATATTAATCCATGATTATCTCTGCATTAGTTAAGCATGAATTAATGCATATTTAAGCATCCGTATTGTAAAATGTTACCGTAGAATCTCCGTTTTCTCTCTGTTAAAATTAAGAAAAATACATGTAAACAATGATTTCATTTCTCAGACACAAGCCAAATGAGAGGAATTTGGTTGAATTAGTGTTTTGTGTTGAATTAGGCTATAAAGACAAACAGAGCTGGGTGTCTGGGTAAAATGTTACGGTGAACATTTTACGGTGAACGCTCTAGGCAAAGCACACGTGACGCGCCATTCCAGCATTCGCGCCCGCGCCCTCCCTCACCTGATGTTTGCGGCTGAATGCAAATGACCGTAATGTGCAGTCCGGCGCCGAGAAAAGAAAATGAAAAAAACAAAAACAAAACGAATAAAAAACAAACAAACCAAAAAAAAAAAAAAATCGCATGATAAAGCCCGTCTATCACTTTCAGGTACGTTTATAATCCTGTAAAACTTTTTTGGCTCTTGACGTTAACAATCTGTTTTAATGTCGGTAATAATTTTACCACCACCAATGAATCTGTCTTATTATTCTAGTTTCCACGGCTTAAAATGAATTATATAAAAACAATGAGGCAATAATGATTGGTTAATTATTATTAATAATAATAATAATAATGTTTCATCCAATAACACTGTTAAAATACATAGGCTAATACAAAATAAACAATGTATGTGCATTACATGTTATTACAAATGCCTGCAAAGGGCACCAAAGGCGTGATAACTGCTGTTGTTACACTTGCAGGACGATCAAATCCTTGTTTATTATTGACCAAACATTTAATTCAATTAAATTATCCACTTAATCTTGCAAAAGAAATGCTACAGCCTTTATAATTTGTTCATCAAAAACATGAGGACATGACAACCCTTGCCTAAATTATCCATAGTTTTATCATAGTAAAACTGCTTAATTTTCTTTTGTGTGTTTTATGAATGTTTGAGACAATACAATCAATCAGACAGCTGTATTAATAAAATCATAGCAACAGGTAACTGTCTAGAGCTACAGCTGTAATTTATAAATAATAAAACGTAATTACAATTTATTTATTTATTTACTTTTATATTTTGTTTAAGTTCTATTTTTGACTATATTTGTTCGTATAGTAGGTGTTTTTTTACTTCTATAATATTTGAGGGAGGGGGCACAACAATACAATTCTGCTTAGGGCACCCATTTGGCCAGCAGCGACCCTGATAACAAGGATAATTTACACAGAATTTAGAAGAAATATAATGTAAAGGCATACACAATAAACAGAAGAGTGCCCAAAATTGAACCTTGAGAGGTCTGTGATCTAAAACGGTTAATTTGAACAAGCAGAATTTGAACCAATAGATAGGCTCTAAACCAAGAAAAGAAAATACCAGGTGATTCCAAAATATTCAATATTTCTAATTAATTTTCAGTTTATTAATTGTACACAACATAATCAATGAATTGCTTTAAGACCAGTACTCGTTGCATTGATTTGCAATTAATTAAATAATTAAAATGACTGAACTCTTTACACGATTCAAACTGTTTCATGATGTTCCTCTTTGTCTTCTATTTTCAGTGTTCCCTAATATGAGAAATATGATCATAACTACAGGTATGCAGTCCTTTAAATTTTTTTAAAAATCAGTGAAACTGCCTTTTCAGAGATCATTTTTAGTATTTAGTACTTATCACACATTTATAAACGGTCTCTCTTGGTTCAGTTGTACCAAATCCTGATCATCAGGCCACAATCTGCAGCACATGGGGAAATTTCCATTTCAAGTCCTTCGATGGTCATTTCTTTGACGTGCCAGATGAGTGCAACTACATTCTTGCTGAGAATGTCAACAGAGATTTTTACATTGTAATGGAAAGAAAGATAATAAATAACTCAGCCACTTTCAGCAAAATCAGTGTCGATCTCCGGAGATCAGTCATTGAACTCACCAATGACAATGTCATAATGGACAAAATAGAGTGAGGTTTTTTTTTTTTTTTTTAAATAAACTTGATACTGCATCTAAATGTCTTATTTCTAAAAAAAAACATTTGTGAAATTTCTAAAAAACAGAATATTATGATTTTTTTTTAAATTTCTTTCCATGAAATTGCTTTAACAGGTTGTATAATGCAACCAGTAAAGATGGAATTACAGTCAAGTTGACTGCATCGAGTGTTACAATTTTTGACAGTCGTGGGGTGAATGTCTTTTGGGAGAAGGGCCAATCATTAATGGTATGCAGTTTCTCTGTTCATTTATACAACTACTATATTTAGTATTAGCTTTCTGTTGTCCACTTTAGACATTCTAGTAACCCTAAGTAACTGCAACAATGTGTCAAGTAACTCTCATTAGAGCACTACAAAATAAACCATCAAAAATGGGACCATCAAAATAAAGTGTTAGCAGATTTCAAGTGGACAGTCTACTAATACTCTAGTTGTATTAGTCAGCAGAATGTCTAAAGTGGAGTATCAAAAATAAAAGTGTTTGTATATTTGTGACACTGTTGGACAAATAGGGCTTGATCTGAGACATCTAATAATCATTTTATAACACAATGTTCCCCAGATTGAACTTAAAGAAACGTACCGAGGCCAGACCCGTGGACTTTGTGGAAACTTCAACGGCAACAAGACTGATGATTCTGTTGGCAGCGGTAAACCGCATTTTGATTAAAACAAAAATTATTTAGTAGTTAGTATTTTAATATATGATATCCAAACAATTGCTTCATATAGGTTTGTCCGAATGGGAAGTGTTACGAAATGAAGAATGTAGGAATGTCAGAATTCTCCCTAATAATCAGTGCATAAACCAGGTATTATGAAACAAAATTAAAGTTGTTATTATTTTAATAGATTTGGAGCAGTGCCTGAATGACATTAGAATAATGAATGAATGAAAGAATATAGATATTTAAAATAAACAAAAATAAATAATGATGACAAAAACACAATGACAAACTAAAACAAATATGAAAATAGAGAAATTCAAAACTAATTCAGACTATGAATAAAAACTACCATAGCACCTCAGTGATGCTAAATAACACTGCCTTGTTGTGTCCTCTAATTTTTTTTTTTTTTTTAAGTCACAGACAAACATTTGCGAGCAATATCTCAACAGTCCGGGGTTTAGTGACTGTTACAGGGTGCTAGACATGAGTTCATTTAAAAAAGTCTGTGAAGACGACCTGTGTCGGTGTTCAGTCAGCAAGCAAGACTGTCTCTGCAACACGCTCACAGAGATTTCACGACAGTGCACACATGCTGGAGGAAAACCGGGAACATGGAGGACAGAACAGCTCTGTCGTGAGTATGATAGACTAGGCTATAGACAAATAAAAACAATAGATAGACACATTCTGTGTTCCATAAGAGTTAATTACAGTTTTGCAAAGCAGCAATGATGATATATTTTGTGGCACACTTTTTCATTTGTTCTGTGGAGCAGCAAAGACATGTCCTCTGAACATGCAATACATGGAGTGTGGTGGTCCGTGCATAAGCACCTGCTCAGCTCCAGATGCAGCCAAACAGTGTAAAGAGCACTGTGTGGATGGCTGTTTCTGCCCTGAAGGTGAGAAAAGATTTACAAAATGATAGGGGAAGTTTTTCTGCACCCAGATTAAGTGTTTCCACTAGATGGGTCTATTTTCAGTTGAAGCTTCTCCTTGCCAAAATATGCTTATAATGCTTCAGGTATTACATTAGCTGCAAGCAGAGCTTAAAGGAGAAGTCCACTTCCAGAACAACAATTCACAAATAATTTACTCACCCCCGTGTCATCCAAGATGTTCATGTCTTTCTGTCTTCCGTTGTGAAGAAATTATGGTTATTGAGGAAAGGATTTCAGGATTTTTCTCCATATTAATGGACTTCATTGGTGCCCCAATTTTGAACTTCCAAAATGTAGTTTAAATGCAGCTTCAAAGGTCTCTATATGATCCCAGCCGAGGAAGAAGGGTCTTATCTAGTGAAACGATCTGTCATTTTTTTTCCGTAAAATAATTTTTTTAATACTTTTTAAGCACAAAAGCTCATGTAGCACAGGCTCTGGGATGCGCATTCACGATGCGGAACTACCGACCCAGTGTTTACAAAGCGAACGCGCAAAGACTAAGAAAGTGCAAGTAAAAAGGTACAACGATGTCCTCCTCGCAAGTTGTAGGAGAAAATAAGAGTTTTTTTTGCCATATTCAATACACAGATGATGAACTTGATGATGAGCTATGAACACATGATTCGTAGTAACGATGGGAAGTTCGGATCATTTTACTGACTCTGACCTTTGAGACCTTCAAATCTTTTTTCGAGTCATTTCGTTCATTTTAGCAAAATATAATTAAAATGTTACGTGTGAATTCCCTAACACATCTACTGCTTACACAAACGTTGATCACACTACAAACTAGACAAAACTATAATGCTATAAGAAACAGAAAAGATTAATTCATTGTTTACCTGGGTCTTTAGTCTTTGATTAGCTCACCTCACCTCTTATCTGCAGTATTCGGGTTTGAGTCGTTCGTTCATCACATGACAGCCCCATAAGATGAAAGAACGACTCGAAAAACCCGAAGACTCGAAACAGGTGAACTAATTCCAGTACAGAACCTAACAGGATGTTGCGCATGCGAGACTGAACGAATCACTCCTCGAGACGACTCGAGTTTCCCGAGTCACATTAAAGATTCGTTCAAAATGAAAGAATCGTTCAAGAACGACCCATTACTAATTCGCAGGATCGTGGATGTGCATCCCAGAGCCTGTGCTACACGAGCTTCTGTGCTTAAAAAGTATACAAATTTTTATTTTTCAAAAAAAAAATAAAATAAAATAAATTTAAAAAAAGACCGTTCGCTTCACTAGATAAGACCCTTCTTACTCAGCTGGGTTTGTTTAGAGCCCTTTCAAGCTGCAGTTAAACTACATTTTGGAAGTTCAAAATCGGGGCACCAATGAAGTCCATTATATAAAGAAAAATCCTGAAATACTTTCCTCAAAAACCATGATTTCTTTACGACTGAAGATAGAAAGACATGAACATCTTGGTTGATAAGGGGGTAAGTAAATTATTTATAAATTGTTGTTCTGGAAGTGGACTTCTCCTTTAATATCAGAACTGTTTGTTTTATGTATATTGTGTTTACAATAAAAATGGTACACCATTTTGCCTACTTTTTGTAAAGGTACGGTTGAGAATGACATTGATCCCAGTGGTTGTATTCCTGTGAATGAATGCCCGTGTTTGCACGATGGCAAAACATACTCATCAGGAACTTCATACACAGAAACTTGTAAAACATGGTGAGTCAAAACACACAAACATGCATCAGCCATTTGACAGAATTTTCCCATGCTAACACTGCTGCCATACTGTGTCAGTAATTGCACCGCTGGACGCTGGACTTGCACAAACCTGGAATGTCCCGGAATCTGCTCTATTGTTGGAGGGTCTCACGTCACTACTTACGATGGAAAGACCTTCACCTTCAGCGGAAACTGTGACTACATGCTCACTAAGGTCTGTCAGTACAGCAGACAATCCCCACAATAAAAAGTGTGGACATTTCCATGCCCCTAAATATAAGAAGAACTATATAATTTGGTGGTTCTTGTAATTTATTTATTTATTTTTTTTAATTCCAGCACTCTAATAACAGTAATATTGCTGTTTTGGGAAATCTGGCACAGTGTGGTTGGGCCCGATCTGACACATGTCTAAATTCAGTTACCCTTGTCATCTCAGGGACCACTGTAAGCGCTGGATTTTTCTACTGTTACATGTTTTCTTCATTCACATTCTAAAATAACCAAAATATTTTTTCTAAGAGCACCAGCAAATGTGTCTATGTTCAGAATGATACACTTGCTTTTAGCATAGTGCACAGTAGCTACAGAATGCCATTTTACTTTTATAAAACCTTTTAAGATGTAATTACAAAACATGTTTTGTTTTCAGATTAGTTTTTCCTCCAAAGGTGAAGTGACACTGAATGGAAGCAGTCTATATAAGCTTCCTATTATCACAGGTTTGTTGTCAAAAACGGGAACTGCTTTATTATAAGCTTGTTAAAGATAATGCAAGGCTTTTCTTTTCTTCTACAAATGTAGACATCCTATAAATATATTAGCCTTAACAATAGGCACTGATGACTAGATGTTCTGTTTTGTATTCCAGCCACCCATTTTGTTGTCCCAGGTCCTGTGAGCATCTTTAAGCCCTCTACCTCCTTCATCATTGCTGATATGATAAGTCTTCGTTTAGAGATCCAGTTGGCTCCAGTTATGCAGTTGTATATTGTAGCCAGCACTGAAGAAAAAGGGAAAATGAGTGGTGAGTCATAAATATGTGATTAGAATCACTTTTTGTTATGAAAGGTGAAAAGAGAGAAAAAAATTCCAATTACAAAATTACAATATTAAAAACTAAGATATTATAAATTCAGATTAGATAAATTAAGATTTATAAAATGATTGATATATATACTGCTTTATGAAAGGACTTGTTTCAGTGCATAGTGAATGGTATTGTGCTTTTAATTCAGTATCTTGCTTCTTTTAGGTCTGTGTGGAAACTATAATAATATCCAATCAGATGACTTCAAAATAGAGTCGGGCATCACAGAGGACACACATATACCCTTTGTCAACTCTTGGAAAAAGCGTAACGAATGTCAAAAACTTGAAAACACATTTGTTGACCCCTGCAGTCTGCATTTGACAATAGGTAATCGGTTGTATAAACATAAAGGCTGTGATAGGTCTGATATTTTTGCTATTTATATTAAAGCTATTTTGTCAGAATTAAAATCTGGAGGTTTTTTTTTTTTTCCATTCAGAGAATCTTGCTAAAGACTGGTGTTCCCGTCTTACAAACAAGACCGGAATCTTTTCTGCATGTCATTCAGAAATACCTCCTGACATTTACTACAAGGTGAGTCTTTAAATGAAATATATCCAAATTTAAAGCTCTCTTTCTTATAATTTGGGTTTCATTCTCTGCAGTGGTGTCTCTATGATGCCTGCAAATGTAAACGTATTAGGAGGTGCATGTGTGCGGCTATTTCCAACTATGCCCACGCCTGTGCTGCCAGAGGAATCATTCTCCAGGGCTGGATGGATCCAGAGACCTGTGGTGAGAACTTCTTAAGTATTCATTTGTTTATATGCATGGCTTAAAATTAACATTATTATCTCTATTAACATGTGTTTGAATCACTTTCTTAAAAAGAAACGTCAAAAGTATGTCCAGAAAACATGAAGTACTCCTACGGTGTGACCAGCTGTGGCAGAACATGCCGCTCTCTTAGTGGACTACAAAAAAGCACCTGCCAAGGGTCCTTCACACCTGTAGATGGTTGTGTATGTTCTGAGGACACCTACCTCAGTGATGAAGGCAAATGTGTGACTGCTGACCAGTGTCCTTGTAACCATAACAACCAGATCATAAATCCATCAGAAATAATCTATGATAATGGTGTTAAATGGTAAAAATAGTAGTACAGCATACATTATTGACACATTATTCGTTATTGATAAAACATTATTATTATTAATTATTATTTTATTATTATTTCTTTCTTTTTTTTTTTTTTTTAAATATTACAGCACCTGTAACCGTGGCATATTACGCTGCTCCAGCCAGAAAGGTGAGCTGCAAATACCTCTTCAGTAGTTGCCAAATTCAAATTGAGATGTCACTGAGATACGACAACATTGGTAGGATCTGTGCAAGTTTTCTGCTCCTCATCCGTGTATCTGTTGATTTAGACTGTGTGGCTCCAATGGTCTTTTTCAACTGCTCAAATCATGAACAAGGACACAAAGGGACGGAGTGTCTGAGGACATGTGAGAAACAAGACCCCAACAATTGTGTGAGTTAGAATGGATTGGTTGGACAGAATTGTTGGATGAGAATATATGAAAAAGAACATGAAAAGAATAATATAATTTTTTATCGTTATAGTGCACTAATAACTTAAAACAGCGAATCGTGTAGAGAACATGATGTTGCACTAATGCTGCTCCTTGGTTTGTTTTGTCTGTAGGTGAGTACAGGGTGTGCATCAGGGTGTATGTGTCCAGATGGCCTTCTGGTTGATGGGAAAGGTCAGTGTGTGGAGAGGGAAAAATGCACCTGCGACCACAACGGAAAGACCTATTCACCTGGAGATCAAGTTCGCAAAGACTGTAACAGCTGGTGAGCCTATTTATCGTCATATAGATAACCCATGTTTTGTAGTGTGTTATTTAAGGGTCATGAAACTACATTTATATGTTAACAGAGATACTGTGTTGAATATCTAATAAGCAATGATAGCACCTATTTAATTTTAGGATAAAATAAAATTATTTTAGGAGTTATTGTACATCGTGCCAAAATATCAAAAGATGTGACGTGGTAAAGCACTTTGTTTGAGATGCACCTGATGTCACTGGCAGTCAGGGAGAAGTTCTCACTTATCGCAGTGGATCAGACACCTGTGAGATCAAAGTATATTCACACTTATTTACTTTGTTGCTAATAAACTGGATGCAATTTAAATTCTGTTTTGAATTACAGTGGCTTTCCATCCTTTTTTTTTTTTTATTTAATACACATTTATTTAAGATGATTTAGAAATCACCAATTCCATGCAAAGAATGCACTTACAGAGTATTTGGGAATATATTTTCTATTTACAGTATACGCATAAAAACATAATAGCAAAGTAAAACGAAGAGATAAACACATCAAACAGCATTAGGCTGTGACATCAGTGAGTCCTTTCCCATCATGCCTTAAACAACAGGATTTGATCTTGTTCCCACTCACTGATTAGTTGTATCAGAAATGTATTGGCTGTATCAGAAATAGGGTACTATTTGAGAGGACAGACATACTGTTAAAAAAAATAAAATAAAAAAAAAAAAAAAAATTCTGTAAAATTTACAGTAAAAATGCAGCAGCTGTGGTTACAGTAGCAAAGTTTTATGGTTTACGGTTTTCACTTAAATTTACAGGTAAATAATGTAATTTCATTAACTGATATAACGCTAATGTACCAAAAAACTTAAATGATTAAATTAAAATGTACTGTACCGAAAAGTTAAATAAAAGCTGTACTGTACTTAAAAAGTAAAAAAAAAAAAAAAAAAAAAAAGTACTGTACTTAAATATAAAGTAAAAAACGTACAGTAGGCCTACTGGATAAAAAAATAAAATAAAATAAATAAATAAATAAAATTAAAAAAAATAACACTGGCATCATTTAGCCACCTTACGGAAGTTCTAAGTGGCCATGCATTATTGTTTTTTTTTTTTTTCCTTCTTGTTTTCTCGTGATCACGAGTTAATGTTCTTGTGATTTCGACATAACGACTTCTTTTTTTCTCGTGAACACGTCTTAATTTTGTCGTGATCACGTCTCAATTTTCTGGTGATCTCCACATAACAAAAGTTGTTTTGTCGTTATCACAATTTTTTTTTCTCCTGATCTCAACTAAAAACCCGTTTTCTCACGACTATCGCGAGGAAATCTCACGCCTTGCAAATGCTTCTGGTGAATATCATGGTGTAGTGTACGCGCTGGTGGATGAAATTTCCATTATAAGGTTACTAATTGCCCGCAGCAAATATGGACTTATCATAAATAGTTTTCCAGTAGTTTTATTTATGACATTTTATATGAGGTATTAGTGCTGAATCCTACGGTGACACATTGCTGCTACACACATTTTTTCCACTCAATTATGTCGTAATAACGATATATTATGTCATAAAAACAAATTTTTTCCCGTTATAATGGGCTACATAAGCTATATGGTTACATTATGTGAGCGAACTAAGCGATTGTCCGCGATGCTGTCGCCGCAGTCCTGACAGAAATATAGAAATACATGTATAGAAATATGTATAGAAATACACTGTTTTTCTTTTTTTTTTTCTTTCTTTTAATATAATGGTTTTAATTGTATCGACTCTGAGCTTGGAATATTTCTTTATTTAAAGGACTGAAGTATGATTTAACAGCAAATCGAAAAAAATCAATCGATTTAATAATAATAATAATAATTTAGTAATATAATATTTATTCATCTATTAATAATTTAATAATAATACTTTGGCCTTTATTATTATTATTATTATTATTATTATTATTATTATTTCATTTTATTTGAGAAACGGAAAAACGAAAAAGACACCATGCGTTGCTGGGTTGAATTCCAGGCTTTGGGAATAGGTTGCGCTGCACCTGGGAGTGAGCACAGTAGTACAGATATGGGGAAGACTGTACACTACCTCTTGTTGGATTTATACGAATTAAATAAAAATACATTGGAGTAGACCCTTCAAACTGCCTATAGACATAACAAGGTGCGTTAGAAAGCGCGCCTTGTTATTTTGTTAAAGCAATTTGCAACGTTTTGCTGTTATTGTGGAAGTGCACAAAATATAGCAGACATTTATATTTCTTTCCTTTGTTATCTCAATATAACGGATCGCGCCGGCGCCGCCGACCCGAGAAGTGCAGTGTTGCGTTTATGAGATGTATATTTGCAAGAAATAGCCTATGCAACAGCCAAACATTGAGAAACTTTATTGTGACTAATTTGCAGAGGCGTACATCGGATGAACTCTTATTCTGTACGATGAGGTGAGAAGGTGAGAAGGCACGAAGGCACGAAGGCACGAAGTGCCTTTTCAGGGCCGCCCACTCACAAATAATAAAGCGCTCTTTCACAAATCTAGTTTAATTTTCGTTTGTCCATTTTTCAAACTGAACGAAATAATAATAATAATTATCATCATCATAATACAATCAAACTATTTTTTATCATTTCTCTTGCATTTCCTTCTGTTCGTATTTCAATTTGAATCGACTATTCAACAATAATCTTTTTGATCTGATCATCTTAAATGAGTCATATCATCTGGGTCTGAGTGCAGTTATTGGATAGCATTATATGTAAGTTGTCAATGACTGATAGACACAGAGCTATTTCAGTTTGAGTGAGTCCCTGATCAAAGTAAACACGAATACGATCATCCATGATGCTGCAATGACGCTGCCTGATGTTATGTCGGATACGCAGAGAAAATTAGGTCGTGAAAACGAGAAAACAACTTTTGTTATGTCGAGATAACGAGACAATTAAGGCGTGATAACGAGAAAACAACTCTTGTTATATCGAGATCACGAGAAAACGACTTATGTCGAGATCACAAGAAAATTAAGACGTGATCACGAGAAAACAAGACGTAAAAAAATGATAATAATGATAAGGCATGGCCGCTTAGAACTTCCGTAAATTTGAGCTTTTTGTCAGCTGTTTTCAAAACGAAAGTCAGCATTTTGTTGGTATTTATTTATTTATTTATTTATTTTTACCATAATTGACGGAAATATACGGAAGTGACAAAAAGCTCAAATAAAGGTATCATTTTAATGTTTTTTAGTTTGACATAAGTTAACTCCACACTATGCTTGCTGGAAGCAGTGACGTCAAACAACAGGTCTTGCTAAAGCTAGGGTAGATCGATCTGCCTCGAGTTCACAGGTCGGATATTTGAGTGGTGTTCCAGATGTTATTTCCAAGTAGGAGGTGGGAAAAATCCTAATTTCGAGTTGTCTAGAATGCAGCATAAGAACCGCTGCTTTATAACATTGATTTTCAAACTTGTGAATCCATTAGAATCATTTGAAGACATAATCGCAATTCATATTTGAACAGAGTTTTTTTTTTTTTTTTTTTGCACCCTTAGTTTTGACGGCATGGCAACAACTCTTCCCCTTGGCCTTGCCCCCTTTGTTGAATGTTCCCGGGGACTGGATTTATAAAATTTCAGGGTTTGTGATGTCACTAACCCGGGAAGTAGCTTGTTGTAATCTCTACCTGCCGTTTTTGTAGGCATTAAACTTCCATAATTTTAAAATACAGTATTTCTGTTTGCATCGAACTTTCAGGGCCTGTTTACACTAGTGCGTTTTCGTTTTAAAAATTGTCTTTTAAACTGAAAACATATCACATGAACAGGCCTGCATTAAGACCTCACTGGGCCTCCGGGCTATGACTTACTGCAGGGCCCCATTACATAATTCAAAAAAGTTTACATTTTTACTTATCGAAGACTGTTCTATTGCGTAGGCTACCATTTCCAAATTATGCCAGAATGAAGCGAAGAAAGGTGAGTGCGGACATTAGGTGCAGCGATCACCTGATAGATCTGTGTATGGTTCTTCAAAATTAAAATATAGAATAAATGCATTTTATTAAACCAAATTCAAACGTGACATTTTAATCTGTATTGGTAATATGGAATTTATGGAAAAGCTCCTAATAACGCTAATATGTGGGGGGGCACGGTGTGGCCCTTGGCCTGTCAATCTACTCCACAGCATATCACCTTGAACGGGCCCCAAGGCTTCAGCCCTGCCTAGCCCAGTGATTAATACGGCCCTGCACATGACCATTCTTGCAGGTACAACCATAGATATGTATAGGTAGATGCCCTATTATTTAGATGGCGGACACATCTGCATGCTTGAAGTGGTCAAATGGGGATCTACCTATACATATCTATGGGTACAACAATGAGCATGATGTTATTGTTTACACGGTTGTCAAGAGCAAATGTGGGCAGCCACGGCATCATTTTCAAGTGTCTCAGTTTTGGTCCATTTACACTGAAACACAACTAAAACGGGGTCTGCAGCGTTTTCGAAAGTCTCTGTTTTTGAGGGTTGAAAACATTGGAGTAGTGCAAACGATAGGCGTAACCGGAGCAAAAGTTATGTGTTTTAAAACGGAAATGCACTAGTGTAAATGTAGCCTTAGTGTCGATACTTTGCAGATATTGTTTATGCTCAAACAGCAACATTACAGACTAACTACATTTAAAAAAAGTGAAATCACAATCAACCACCCTTTTAATAATTAATTAACTACTATTAATTGACTATTATAATGCCATGCGAAACTGTGTAAGAACTGATGGTGGCATGGCTTGATCTTTGGCTGACCAATCAGCAGAAAGGGGGGTTAAATAGAATTATATGAAAAATAGAAAATAGAAAATAGAAAATTAAATAATAGCTATCACAAGATATGTGTGCATTTTTGTGATATAGGCTACTTAGAGCTTACCATGTATAGTATATTTGTTCATTTTGTAGCATGTAACTGTGGGCATGTTGTCTCTCTTCGGTTTTCTAACTAACTGATGTGGTTCCTGACCCTTTAACTTGGATGAGAACAGTATGGTAATAATTTTTATGTTTTATATTTCAGCACATGCAACAATGGGAGGTGGAATTGTACAGAAAAAGCATGCTACGGCATCTGTACCATCTATGGTAGAGGTCATTTCAGGACTTTTGATGGCAGGAGATACTCCCTCCACAGAGAATGCAAACACACCATAGTCCGTGTACGTTTTTCCATGTCTGTGTCACTCAGTGGTGCACAGTAACTAAGTATTTTTGTTTCTTTACTGCTAAACTTATATACATTTAATAAGTATCTATATGCTTTTTTATTTTAAACTCTTATTTTTTACTGCATTTCAAATAATAACATACTTTTTACTTAACTACATTTACATAAACCATACACTGTGTGCAGAATTATTAGGCATGTTGATATTCTGGTCATATTTTTTTTCCAAACACATTTTACCAATTCAAAACCACATCAGTCTTAATAACTACTATTAATTTTGTATTTAATCATTTGTAAGTGATATATAATTGTCCGTGAAGGCTGGAAGTGAAAAACTCCTTATATTCAGGTGTGCAGAATTATTAGGCATGTTTTCGTTTACAGCTAAAATGAGCCAAAAAAGAGATTTAACCCAGACTGAAAAGTCCAAATTATTAAATGCCCATGAGAAGAATGCAATACTAATGCATTACAAGAATTTGCAAAGTTAAGGCTTGACCATTGGACAGTGAAATGCTTGTTGAGTCTGCATGGTCAGAAAAAACAGGTGGAGAAGAAAAGATGCATGTTAACTGCAAAAGAATTAGGAATTAAGGTGAAGAATTAGGTGTGACACCATCAGGAACCGTTTCCAGTTCTCCAGCGCCACCATTTTCCAGAACTGCAACCTACCTGGAGTCTTCAGAAGTGCAATGTGTCAGGTTCTCAGAGACTTTGCTTGGTAAAAAATCCTAAAAAATGCCCCTGACTTAATAAGAATAACAAGCTGACGTCTTGTGAAATACATGAAGACAGTTTTTTTTTATAGGCGTTATAGACAGATAAGTTGAGAGTGACTCTTGAAGGACAAGCATCACATCCTCTTGTACCTCTGATTCAAGAATTTATCTTCTAAAATCTGGCAATAAGTTTTGGGAGTTCATTTTAGTCCATCTCTGCAAGTCAGACTTTTCAGGATAGGAGACTAAACATGAACTCCCAAAACTTACTGCCAGATTTTGGAAGATACATTTTTGAATCAGAGGCACAAGAGGATGTGATGCTTGTCCTTCAAGAGTCACTCTCAACTTATCTGTCTATAACGCCTATAAAAAAAAACTGTCTTCATGTATTTCACAAGACGTCAGCTTGTTATTCTTATTAAGTCAGGGGCATTTTTTAGGATTTTTTACCAAGCAAAGTCTCTGAGAACCTGACACATTGCACTTCTGAAGACTCCAGGTAGGTTGCAGTTCTGGAAAATGGTGGCGCTGGAGAACTGGAAACGGTTCCTGATGGTGTCACACCTAATTCTTCACCTTAATTCCTAATTCTTTTGCAGTTAACATGCATCTTTTCTTCTCCACCTGTTTTTTCTGACCATGCAGACTCAACAAGCATTTCACTGTCCAATGGTCAAGCCTTAACTTTGCAAATTCTTGTAATGCATTAGTATTGCATTCTTCTCATGGGCATTTAATAATTTGGACTTTTCAGTCTGGGTTAAATCTCTTTTTTGGCTCATTTTAGCTGTAAACGAAAACATGCCTAATAATTCTGCACACCTGAATATAAGGAGTTTTTCACTTCCAGCCTTCACGGACAATTATATATCACTTACAAATGATTAAATACAAAATTAATAGTAGTTATTAAGACTGATGTGGTTTGGAATTGGTAAAATGTGTTTGGAAAAAAAATATGACCAGAATATCAACATGCCTAATAATTCTGCACACAGTGTATAGTTCCTCATTGTTGTGAAATAATCAATAATTATTCTGACACAAGCCAATATATCTATTGAATTGATTAACAACAACTCAACAACTCAAAGATTCAATAATTCAGATGAAGCAACAGTAAAAGAAAAAAAAAAAAAAAAAAAAAAGAATGCAGTGAACATGTATTTCAACTTGCAAAAGTATTGCAACTCAACTGTTTAGAGAAGTCACCCCTCTGTGACAACTACTTCACTGCCTGACATGTTACTGTTTGTAACCTCTCTAGGATAACTGCAATATGAATCAGACTCTCTCCTTTAGCCTTGTCACACAAAACAAAATCTGTGATACCTCTAACGCCATCTGCAAGTCTATCAGCCTCGAATTTGGGGTGAGTTTTCATAGCTCAAACTAAGCATGAATTTAGTATTAGAAACTGTATCTCATGCATATCAGTAATGTATACATATGTATGCATAATGTATACATACATTTCTATTGCAGTGTGACCTTACACTTATGTCATAAGAGAGAGAGATTCAGTTACATATATGTGACCCTGGACCACAAAACCAGTCATTAAGGTCCATTTTTTGAAATTGAGATTTATACATTATCTAAAAGCTGAATAAATAAGCTTTCCATTGATGTATTGACAATATTTGGCCGAGGTACAGCTATTTGAAAATCTGGAATCTGAGTTACAAAAACTAAAAAAGTTCTTAGCAATGTGTATTACTAATCAAATCAAGTTTTGATATATTTATGGTTGGAAATTTACAAAATATCTTGAAGGAACATGATCTTTACTTAATATCATAGTGATTTTTGGCATAAAATAAAAATGTATAATTTTGATGCATACAATGCATTTTTGGCTATTGCTACAAATAAACGCGTCCTATCTAAGACTGGTTTTGTGGTCCTGGGTCACATATTGGAGTTATAGAAAATGTTTTAATACTCACTGTTTAAATCCTGCAGAGATATGAGATACGTTTATCAGAGGATGGAGTCAAAGTTGTTGAAAGGAACGGCACTGATTACCAGTATAAGATCCATTCTGCTGGGATATATATTATCACAGAGGTCGAAGGTCTTTTGAACCTAATTTGGGACAATAAAACAAGTTTGATGCTCCAACTCAATCCCAAATTTAAGGTATGCATTCCTTAAAGGTACACCCATTCAGACACAAGCACACACAACCAATCTACTCGCCTAAACATCCACATGATCTCTGTGGCAGGGCAAGGTGTGTGGACTCTGTGGAAACTTTGATGATAACGCGGACAACGACTTCATTAAGCACAATGGAGAAGTGGTTACTAATCCAGAAGATTTTGTGGATAGCTGGAAGGAGAATCCCACATGCCCAGATTCGACATACAAAGACAACGAAGATAGTGAAGAAAATGAAAATAATTATGAAAATGAAAATCGGGCTGCAAAGCAATGCCAGATCATAAGAAATGATGTCTTTAAAGAGTGCCATTCACTTGTAAGTAACAGTATAAACTGTATTTTCTGCAGTAGTTACATGTGATTATATATATATATATATATATATATATATATATATATATATATATATATATTATATATATATATATATATATATATATATATATATATTTTTTTTTTTTTTTTTTACACTTGTGTTATTATTTACACTCATTTTTAAAAAATTACACTTTAAACGTTTAGAACAAAAAAAAAAAAAACGAATTGACATTCTGCTTTTATCTTTTTGTCTGTACATGAGAGATTTTCTGACATGTTCAGTCATCCTTGGTTTTGTAAAAAAAATAAAAACAAACAAAAACATATTAAAAAAAAATCTGTCATTTACTGATTCTAAATTTGCAAATATTTCTTCTTTGGAACACAAGAAGAAGTTTTTTTTTTTGAACATTGTTCAATAAATCTTCTTGTGTTCTGTAGTGGAAAGTCATGCAGGCTTGGCATAAGGGCAATGATAACAAAATGGGTATTTTTGGGAGCTATCCCTTTAATATTATATATTAAATGAATTAACACGATATATCTACTGAGCAAGAAAATAAAACAAAAATGAGTTATGAAGAAGACCGTGATATAAGCTATGAAATGCTCTGTTTCTTTACTCCTAGGTGGATTTTAGCCCATACTATGATAAATGTGTAGCAGACACCTGTAAATGTGCCGCTGGGTGTAACTGTAATTGTGATTGTTACTGTGCTGCAGTGGCAGCTTACGCTGCTGAATGTCGTAGAAAAGGAGTTTGCATAAAATGGCGAAGCCCAAGCATTTGCCGTAAGTCCTAATATTTCCTAAATATCAGTGAACATTATACTATTGCCTTTAAACATGCACAACACACTGTATGTAAGTGTTTATTTTACTGTTTACAGATTTAAATAAAATTCTATTATTTTTTTTGTCTACTATAAATGTTTTCATGGTCCTGACTCAAGTGGTTGTTTTTCCAGCTTTGTTCTGTGACTACTACAACTCTCCTGGAAAATGTGAGTGGCATTATAAACCCTGTGAACCATGCTCCCCGAAAACCTGCAAAAACCCTTTAGGAACTTGCTCTGATCAAATTCCTCTACTTGAAGGTAAGGATGAATTTTTTAATACTCTGAACATGTTTTATTGTGGTGGTTGATGAGAGATCCCCCCTATGATTGTAAAGCACTTTGGGTGTATGGCAATACACAATGAAAGCGCTATATAAATGCGCTCATTCATTCATTCATTCATTCCTGACTTTTCCAAAGCTTGTAGACTTCATGAAGGCTGAAAAAAAAAAAAAATTGCTAACGTTGCTAACTTGCTGACATTGAATTGTACTTCCACTATTTGTTTTTTTTTTTAAGTGCAAGTGGTTGTGAAATTTGTTTCCTGATAAAAATGTTACACCAATCCTATTTCTAGAGTTGGGGTACTCGGACTCGAGTCCAGTCTCGAGTACAATGGACCTTTGATCGCACTGGAACTGAACACCGGAAGCGCTTGTCGAAGCAGTGTATCGATTCTTCCGGTTATGGATATTTTTCAATATGCTGTAATCACTAGTTGGATAAAAGACTGTTAAAATGAGCATCTGCAGGATGATTTCAAAATCCGGACATTTTCAGAGACAGGTGAAGAAATATTCTGATGATTACTGTGCACAGAATTTCCCAAACATAACGGAACTTGTAGTTTTAATCCAACGTACCGATCTGAGAAACCCACGGCTCATAAGCATGCGTGATTTCACCACACTGCTCAGTGCTGCAGTGTGTGTGAGACCTGATGAATAAGATCAGAATCAACATATTTATTCAATTGTATTCAATTTTAGTCTTTATTCAGTCATTTTTCATTCACAGTCATTTCACTGTATGTAATTCACATATTTATGACAAAATTCTTAATTAATACTCAAATCACGCTGTCAACGCGTTATACTGTCTAAGATTAATTAGCTAAAATGTTCAACATTGTTATTTCTTTAAGGCAACGCCCCCGCATTCATTCATCTCTTTTTATACTGCTGTTACTAAAATTAACCATGGTATGTGTAGTAAAACTATGGCAATACAAATGGAAATCAGTCCGCTGAAAAAATAAAATAAAATATAACATGGTTACTACATTTAATATAGTAAATCCTTGGTTAATTTTGTAAGGGTGTTTATTTAAAATGTATTTTAATGTAAACAGGTATAAAATATGATGAGAAAAACATTGTTAATGAGAAGACGAAATTGACTGCAGCATGTTAAATTTATTTATTATTCAGAATGCACATTTGGAAGAGAAATATATTAATAGGAACAGTTCAGCAGGTGATATGAGATGTAGGCCTAAACATCCTCAGTTTCGAAATGCATACTCCACACGAACGTGCTCCCGCGTAATATTTTAATTCATCCCACGCATCTCATTTGTGTTGTGTCAGGAAATCGTGAAAACTGAGGCAGTGTGTCGTTGTTTAGAATAAAAACAGCCACGTAAACTGCAATAACACCGGCGAAAGAAAGGAAAGAGAGGATTCTCGCATTAGTTTTCATTGCGCTGCGATGGCACCGGAAGTGAGGATACACTGCTTCGCTTACCGGATATAGGAAGTGAGATAAAGGTCCATTTTAGGCGACTCGGACTTGTCACGGACTCGGATGCATTTTTACTCGGACTTGACTCGGACTCGAGCCTTTTGGACTCGGAAAATATGCCGAGTCCATCCGAGTCCAGAGACAGTTGACAGAAATGTCATTAACTCAATGCATTATCACGAAAGTGATGTTCAGTATTTGCATGTGTTTTTAAGTCTTGTCCAGTAGGCTTCTTGAAAGCCGACGGGTTTATGTGCGCACACACTCAAAGCGCGCTCACAGAACTCGCCTCTCAGTCAGTGTGCGAATGCCGAGTTTTCTTTCGCTTCTAATAGGGTTTGTCATTGCTACACACATGCTCGTCTTAGAGACTATTCATATAAATGAAGTCGGTTTTGTCTTAAGTAAACCTGAACAGTTGGGAGAAATATTGATACTTCAAAATATTTGATCTGTGCGTCAGATCTTAAAGCGACAGCAGCGTAAACCTGCAGCCGCCGACCGCGTCATAAATATTAATCAAACAACAAAAAAAAAAAAAAAAAAACAAAAAGAGAAAATCACTCACTTTTCTTGACTGAATTATTAACTTCAATAAGAATCATATTTATTGTATACAGTAAAGATTTTGCAGTGTTTTATTGTAACATTTATTACTTCAAGAAATGTTTGTATTAGTCTATTTCTGTAACAGCTAATATATATATATATATATATATATATATATATATATATATATATATATATATATATATATATATATATATAAATACAAATAAAATAATTATATATATATATATATATATATATATATATATATATATATATATATATATATATATATATATTTAAGTTTCTATTTTTTTACATTATTTCATTTGTATTTTTGATTAAAATATTTATTTATCCTTTTGTTTGTAAGTAATAGGCCTACTTAGAGTGTTTACTTGCTTTTAGTAAGCTTGAGAATGTTTTACTTACATTAGTTGATTAGTTTTTACAGTATTAAAATTATTATTATTTTTTTAAACATGGTGGCAGTTTCTAGCTTCAAAGAAAAATAATTTTTCTAACATCTTTGCAGCAATAGTTTTAATAGGTCCAAAACCACCTTGGGTGTGCGTGATTTTCTAATAATTCAATGGCACATCATCAGTTTTTCTTTATATAATGTAATTTATTGTAATTAATGTAAAAGCATTCAAAAATAAAACAGGTGTGAGTTTGCTGTGACTTATGGAAAGTATATGTAGGGCTTTATACACAGTGTGTGCCATTATAAAGACTAGGTTTATCCCTCACAGTCTCATTTTCATCCAAGAAAAAAAAAGTCATATAAAACCCAAAACACACACAGCCAAAATCAGAAATGCATTTTCTGCTCTGAAGGTCCCATTCACCAGGATACCTACTCCTTTACCCCCACCCTTGAATTTATATATTTACTATATCAATGAATAAAGTCAAGTCCCGCCCTATAATTTATCACATTCTAAAACCTGTTTCACTCTGAAATGTGTCACAAGACATAAGTCAGCCATAACTTCTGTTACATGACTTTAAGTCAGGAGCATGGACCCTTGAGATGTTGTGAAATCAAAAATCAAAATGGCAAGATCCATTAGAGGTTTGCTTTTCTTACATTTCAATTGACATTGTGTTTTTCTAGTTGTACAGGTTAAAAACAGGGATGCCCAAATGCGGTTCTGGTCCTTGGTTTAGCACCAACTTGCCTCAACACACCTGGCAGGGGGGTTCTAGTATGCCTAGTAAGAGCTTGATTACCTGGGTATGGTGTGTCTGATTGGGGCTGGAGCTAAACTCTGTAGGACACCTCCCTCCAGGACCGAGTTTGAGCACCCCTGTTTCCTATATTTTGCAAAGATGATGCACAGACTATTACTTAAAATTTTCTTTGTATCTTCTTTCTATTCTTTAATTATTTGCCTAGGATGTTTTGCTGAGTGCCCAGAAGAAACTCCATATCTACAGGAGGAAACAATGACTTGTGTTCCTATATGTCACAACACTACTACAGTAAAACCACCACTTACAACAACAGGAACATCTAGTGCTAGCTTTACAACTACTACAGTGTCAACCACAACTCCTACCACAACAACTACCACTACTACTGTAAAACCACCATCTACAACAACTGGAACATCTACTGCTAACCTTACAACTACTACAGAGTCAACCACAACTCCTACAACAACTACTACTACTACTGTAACACCACCATCTACAACAACAGGAACATCTACTGCTAATTTTACAACTACCACAGTCTCAACCACAACAACTACTACTGTAACACCACCATCTACAACAACAGGAACATCTACTGCTAGCTTTACAACTACCACAGTGTCAACCACAACTCCTACAACAACTACTACTGTAACACCACCATCTACAACAACAGGAACATCTACTGCTAGCTTTACAACTACTACAGTGTCAACCACAACTCCTACAACAACTACAACTACTACTGTAACACCACCATCTACAACAACAGGAACATCTACTGCTAGCTTTACAACTACTACAGTGTCAACCACAACTCCCACAACAACAACTACCACTACTACTGCAACACCACCATCTACAACAACAGGAACATCTACTGCTAGCTCTACAACTACAATGTCAACCACAACTCCTACAACAACTACTACTACTGTAACACCACCATCTACAACAACAGGAACATCTACTGCTATCTTTACAACTACTACAGTGTCAACCACAACTCCTACAACAACTACCACTACTACTGTAACACCGCCATCTACAACAACAGGAACATCTACTGTTAGCTCTATAACTACAGTGTCAACCACATCTCCTACAACAACTACTGTAACACCACCATCTACAACAACAGGAACATCTACTGCTAGCTTTACAACTACCACAGTCTCAACCACAACAACTACTACTGTAACACCACCATCTACAACAACAGGAACATCTACTGCTAGCTTTACAACTACTACAGTGTCAACCACAACTCCTACAACAACTACTACTGTAACACCACCATCTACAACAACAGGAACATCTACTGCTAGCTCTACAACTACTACAGTGTCAACCACACCTCCTACAACAACTACCACTACTACTGTAACACCACCATCTACAACAACAGGAACATCTATTGCTAGCTTTACAACTACTACAGTGTCAACCACAACTCCCACAACAACAACTACCACTACTACTGCAACACCACCATCTACAACAACAGGAACATCTACTGCTAGCTTTACAACTACTACAGTGTCAACCACAACTCCTACAACAACAACAACACCAACAACAACTTCCACTTCTACCGTAACACCACCACCTACAACAACAGGAACATCTACTGCTAGCTTTACAACTACTACAGTGTCAACCACAACTCCTACAACAACTACAACTACTACTGTAACACCACCATCTACAACAACAGGAACATCTACTGCTAGCTCTACAACTACAATGTCAACCACAACTCCTACAACAGCAACTACTACTACTACTGTAACACCACCATCTACAACAACAGGAACATCTACTGCTAGCTCTACAACTACAATGTCAACCACAACTCCTACAACAGCAACTACTACTACTACTGTAACACCACCATCTACAACAACAGGAACATCTACTGCTAGCTTTACAACAACTACAGAGTCAACCACAACTCCTACAACAACAACAACACCAACAGCAACAACAACAACTTCCACTTCTACCGTAACACCACCACCTACAACAACAGGAACAGCTACTGCTAGCTTTACAACTACTACAGAGTCAACCACAACTCCTACAACAACAACTACCACTACTACTGTAACACCACCATCTACAACAACAGGAACATCTACTGCTAGCTTTACAACTACTACAGTGTCAACCACAACTCCTACAACAACTACCACTACTACTGTAACACCACCATCTACAACAACAGGAACATCTACTGCTAGCTTTACAACAACTACAGAGTCAACCACAACTCCTACAACAACTTCCACTTCTACCGTAACACCACCACCTACAACAACAGGAACAGCTACTGCTAGCTTTACAACTACTACAGAGTCAACCACAACTCCTACAACAACAACTACCACTACTACTGTAACACCACCATCTACAACAACAGGAACATCTACTGCTAGCTTTACAACTACTACAGTGTCAACCACAACTCCTACAACAACTACAACTACTACTGTAACACCACCATCTACAACAACAGGAACATCTACTGCTAGCTTTACAACTACTACAGTGTCAACCACAACTCCTACAATAACAACTACCACTACTACTGTAACACCACCATCTACAACAACAGGAACATCTACTGCTAGCTTTACAACTACTACAGTGTCAACCACAACTCCTACAACAACTACAACTACTACTGTAACACCACCATCTACAACAACAGGAACATCTACTGCTAGCTTTACAACTACTACAGTGTCAACCACAACTCCTACAACAACAACTACCACTACTACTGCAACACCACCATCTACAACAACAGGAACATCTACTGCTAGCTTTACAACTACTACAGTGTCAACCACAACTCCTCCAACAACTACCACTACTACTGTAACACCGCCATCTACAACAACAGGAACATCTACTGCTAGCTCTACAACTACAATGTCAACCACAACTCCTACAACAACTACTGAAACACCACCATCTACAACAACAGGAACATCTACTGCTAGCTTTACAACTACCACAGTCTCAACCACAACAACTACTACTGTAACACCACCATCTACAACAACAGGAACATCTACTGCTAGCTTTACAACTACCACAGTGTCAACCACAACTCCTACAACAACTACTACTGTAACACCACCATCTACAACAACAGGAACATCTACTGCTAACTTTACAACTACTACAGTGTCAACTACAACTCCTACAACAACTACCACTACTACTGTAACACCACCATCTACAACAACAGGAACATCTACTGCTAGCTTTACAACTACTACAGTGTCAACCACAACTCCCACAACAACAACTACCACTACTACTGCAACACCACCATCTACAACAACAGGAACATCTACTGCTAGCTTTACAACTACTACAGTGTCAACCACAACTCCTACAACAACTACAACTACTACTGTAACACCACCATCTACAACAACAGGAACATCTACTGCTAGCTTTACAACTACTACAGTGTCAACCACAACTCCTACCACAACTACCACTACTACTGTAACACCACCATCTACAACAACAGGAACATCTACTGCTAGCTCTACAACTACAATGTCAACCACAACTCCTACAACAGCAACTACTACTACTACTGTAACACCACCATCTACAACAACAGGAACATCTACTGCTAGCTTTACAACAACTACAGAGTCAACCACAACTCCTACAACAACAACAACACCAACAGCAACAACAACAACTTCCACTTCTTCCGTAACACCACCACCTACAACAACAGGAACAGCTACTGCTAGCTTTACAACTACTACAGTGTCAACCACAACTCCTACAACAACAACTACTACTACTACTGTAACACCACCATCTACAACAACAGGAACATCTACTGCTAGCTTTACAACAACTACAGAGTCAACCACAACTCCTACAACAACTTCAACTTCTACTGTAACACCACCATCTACAACAACAGGAACATCTACTGCTAGCTTTACAACTACTACAGTGTCAACCACAACTCCTACAACAACAACTACCACTACTACTGCAACACCACCATCTACAACAACAGGAACATCTACTGCTAGCTTTACAACTACTACAGTGTCAACCACAACTCCTACAACAACTACAACTACTACTGTAACACCACCATCTACAACAACAGGAACATCTACTGCTAGCTTTACAACTACTACAGTGTCAACCACAACTCCTACAACAACAACTACCACTACTACAGTAACACCACCATCTACAACAACAGGAACATCTACTGCTAGCTCTACAACTACAATGTCAACCACAACTCCTACAACAGCAACTACTACTACTACTGTAACACCACCATCTACAACAACAGGAACATCTACTGCTAGCTTTACAACAACTACAGAGTCAACCACAACTCCTACAACAACAACAACACCAACAGCAACAACAACAACTTCAACTTCTTCCGTAACACCACCACCTACAACAACAGGAACAGCTACTGCTAGCTTTACAACTACTACAGAGTCAACCACAACAACTACAACAACTACAACTACTACTGTAACACCACCATCTACAACAACAGGAACATCTACTGCTAGCTTTACAACTACTACAGAGTCAACCACAACTCCTACAACAACAACTACCACTACTACTGTAACACCACCATCTACAACAACAGGAACATCTACTGCTAGCTTTACAACTACTACAGTGTCAAGCACAACTCCCACAACAACAACTACCACTACTACTGTAACACCACCATCTACAACAACAGGAACATCTACTGCTAGCTTTACAACTACTACAGTGTCAACCACAACTCCCACAACAACAACTACCACTACTACTGTAACACCACCATCTACAACAACAGGAACATCTACTGCTACCTTTACAACTACTACAGTGTCAACCACAACTCCTACAACAACAACTACCACTACTACTGTAACACCACCATCTACAACAACAGGAACATCTACTGCTAGCTTTACAACTACTACAGTGTCAACCACAACTCCTACAACAACTACAACAACAACAACAACTTCCACTTCTACTGTAACACCACCATCTACAACCACAGGAACATCTACTGGTAGCTTTACAACTACTACAGAGTCAACCACAACTCCTACAACAACAACTACCACTACTACTGTAACACCACCATCTACAACAACAGGAACATCTACTGCTAGCTTTACAACAACTACAGTGTCAACCACAACTCCTACAACAACAACTACAACTACTACTGTAACACCACCATCTACAACAACAGGAACATCTACTGCTAGCTCTACAACTACTACAGTTTCAACCACAACTCCTACAACAACTACAACTACTACTGTAACACCACCATCTACAACAACAGGAACATCTACTGCTAGCTCTACAACTACTACAGAGTCAACCACAACTCCTACATCATCTACCACTACTACTGTAACACCGCCATCTACAACAACAGGAACATCTACTGCTAGCTTTACAACTACTACAGTGTCAACCACAACTCCCACAACAACAACTACCACTACTACTGTAACACCACCATCTACAACAACAGGAACATCTACTGCTAGCTTTACAACAACTACAGAGTCAACCACAACTCCTACAACAACTACCACTACCACTGTAACACCACCATCTACAACAACAGGAACATCTACTGCTAGCTTTACAACTACTACAGTGTCAACCACAACTCCTACAACAACAACTACTACTACTACTGTAACACCACCATCTACAACAACAGGAACATCTACTGCTAGCTTTACAACAACTACAGAGTCAACCACAACTCCTACAACAACTTCAACTTCTACTGTAACACCACCATCTACAACAACAGGAACATCTACTGCTAGCTTTACAACTACTACAGTGTCAACCACAACTCCTACAACAACTACAACTACTACTGTAACACCACCATCTACAACAACAGGAACATCTACTGCTAGCTTTACAACTACTACAGTGTCAACCACAACTCCTACAACAACAACTACCACTACTACTGCAACACCACCATCTACAACAACAGGAACATCTACTGCTAGCTTTACAACTACTACAGTGTCAACCACAACTCCTACAACAACTACAACTACTACTGTAACACCACCATCTACAACAACAGGAACATCTACTGCTAGCTTTACAACTACTACAGTGTCAACCACAACTCCTACAACAACAACTACCACTACTACTGTAACACCACCATCTACAACAACAGGAACATCTACTGCTAGCTTTACAACAACTACAGAGTCAACCACAACTCCTACAACAACAACAACACCAACAGCAACAACAACAACTTCAACTTCTTCCGTAACACCACCACCTACAACAACAGGAACAGCTACTGCTAGCTTTACAACTACTACAGAGTCAACCACAACAACTACAACAACTACAACTACTACTGTAACACCACCATCTACAACAACAGGAACATCTACTGCTAGCTTTACAACTACTACAGAGTCAACCACAACTCCTACAACAACAACTACCACTACTACTGTAACACCACCATCTACAACAACAGGAACATCTACTGCTAGCTTTACAACTACTACAGTGTCAACCACAACTCCCACAACAACAACTACCACTACTACTGTAACACCACCATCTACAACAACAGGAACATCTACTGCTACCTTTACAACTACTACAGTGTCAACCACAACTCCTACAACAACAACTACCACTACTACTGTAACACCACCATCTACAACAACAGGAACATCTACTGCTAGCTTTACAACTACTACAGTGTCAACCACAACTCCTACAACAACTACAACAACAACAACAACTTCCACTTCTACTGTAACACCACCATCTACAACCACAGGAACATCTACTGGTAGCTTTACAACTACTACAGAGTCAACCACAACTCCTACAACAACAACTACCACTACTACTGTAACACCACCATCTACAACAACAGGAACATCTACTGCTAGCTTTACAACAACTACAGTGTCAACCACAACTCCTACAACAACAACTACAACTACTACTGTAACACCACCATCTACAACAACAGGAACATCTACTGCTAGCTCTACAACTACTACAGTTTCAACCACAACTCCTACAACAACTACAACTACTACTGTAACACCACCATCTACAACAACAGGAACATCTACTGCTAGCTCTACAACTACTACAGAGTCAACCACAACTCCTACATCATCTACCACTACTACTGTAACACCGCCATCTACAACAACAGGAACATCTACTGCTAGCTTTACAACTACTACAGTGTCAACCACAACTCCCACAACAACAACTACCACTACTACTGTAACACCACCATCTACAACAACAGGAACATCTACTGCTAGCTTTACAACAACTACAGAGTCAACCACAACTCCTACAACAACTACCACTACCACTGTAACACCACCATCTACAACAACAGGAACATCTACTGCTAGCTTTACAACTACTACAGTGTCAACCACAACTCCTACAACAACAACTACCACTACTACTGTAACACCACCATCTACAACAACAGGAACATCTACTGCTAGCTTTACAACTACTACAGTGTCAAGCACAACTCCCACAACAACAACTACCACTACTACTGTAACACCACCATCTACAACAACAGGAACATCTACTGCTAGCTTTACAACTACTACAGTGTCAACCACAACTCCCACAACAACAACTACCACTACTACTGTAACACCACCATCTACAACAACAGGAACATCTACTGCTAGCTTTACAACAACTACAGAGTCAACCACATCTCCTACAACAACTACCACTACTACTGTAACACCACCATCTACAACAACAGGAACATCTACTGCTAGCTTTACAACAACTACAGTGTCAACCACAACTCCTACAACAACTACAACTACTACTGTAATACCACCATCTACAACAACAGAAACATCTACTGCTAGCTTTACAACTAGTACAGTGTCAACCACAACTCCTACAACAACTACAACTACTACTGTAACACCACCATCTACAACAACAGGAACATCTACTGCTAGCTCTACAACTACTACAGTTTCAACCACAACTCCTACAACAACTACAACTACTACTGTAACACCACCATCTACAACAACAGGAACATCTACTGCTAGCTCTACAACTACTACAGAGTCAACCACAACTCCTACATCATCTACCACTACTACTATAACACCGCCATCTACAACAACAGGAACATCTACTGCTAGCTTTACAACTACTACAGTGTCAACCACAACTCCCACAACAACAACTACCACTACTACTGTAACACCACCATCTACAACAACAGGAACATCTACTGCTAGCTTTACAACAACTACAGAGTCAACCACAACTCCTACAACAACTACCACTACTACTGTAACACCACCATCTACAACAACAGGAACATCTACTGCTAGCTTTACAACTACTACAGTGTCAACCACAACTCCCACAACAACAACTACCACTACTACTGTAACACCACCATCTACAACAACAGAAACATCTACTGCTAGCTTTACAACTACTACAGTGTCAACCACAACTCCTACAACAACTACAACTACTACTGTAACACCACCATCTACAACAACAGGAACATCTACTGCTAGCTTTACAACTACTACAGTGTCAACCACAACTCCTACAGCAACTACAACTACTACTGTAACACCTCCATCTACAGCAACAGGAACATCTACTGCTAGCTTTACAACTACTACAGTGTCAACCACAACTCCTACAACAACTACAACTACTACTGTAACACCACCATCTACAACAACAGGAACATCTACTGCTAGCTTTACAACTACTACAGTGTCAACCACAACTCCTACAGCAACTACAACTACTACTGTAACACCTCCATCTACAACAACAGGAACATCTACTGCTAGCTTTACAACTACTACAGTGTCAACCACAACTCCTACAACTACTATTGTAACACCACCATCTACAACAACAGGAACATCTACTGCTAGCTCTACAACTACAGTGTCAACCACAACTCCTACAACAACTTCCACTTCTACTGTAACACCACCATCTACAACAACAGAAAAATGTTTCTGCATTCATGAAAATCTAAAATACCCAGTGGGTGAGTACTGCTTTAATAATAATAATAAATAAAAATAATAATAATTTATTATTAATATTGTTGTCTCTGTTTAGTGTATCTAAATGTGCTTATTCGTTTGATTTACAGTTACATTTAAATTGACATTATTTTCAACTGTTTTGAAGTTAAAACCTTTTTGTCTCCTCTTCAAATCTTTAACTGTAATTACAGGGTCAACAATCAGCCCTCTACAGGATGAGTGCTATGAGGCTTATTGCAACTCCTCTTGTCATATTGTAAAAAAGATTAGATATGACAACCACACGGTAATAAGAGAAGATAAGAGAAGCTAAAAACAATCCTCACATAATATTTGTGTTTATTATTTCAGTGCATAAATAACTTAAGTTAAAAATAATGGTTACTTTTCACTATTATACTACTGTACTGTAAAAATCCCTGAAATGAATTACAGCTCTGTTTTATTAACCTTTATTACTCAATTTTATTCAACAATTTTTTTTTTGTCTATAACAGACAGACGCATGCACTGTGTTAACATGC
This sequence comes from Cirrhinus mrigala, assembly GCA_036247105.1. Taxonomy (NCBI): domain Eukaryota; kingdom Metazoa; phylum Chordata; class Actinopteri; order Cypriniformes; family Cyprinidae; genus Cirrhinus; species Cirrhinus mrigala. Next base: position 27,670,101 of record CM070031.1, on the reverse strand, counting down.
AAAAATGGAACAGTCTCCCTGGAACCTGTAAAGTGTGACCCAATAACTACAAATCTTAAATGTGCTAACGGGCTTGATCCTGTGAAGGTGTATAATAACAAAGACTGCTGCTATAAGTATGAGTGTAAATGTGAGTTTAAATCATATAGTTTTGTTTGTTAAATTAATCTTAAATGTGCTATCAAAAGTAATGTTTTGGCAGTGTATTAAATTTAACTTATGTTTAATTGTATTCTGAGCCAATAGGTTTGTGCATGAGCTGGGGTGGCCCTCATTACAGAACTTTTGATGGACAATACTATGCTTTCCAAGAAAATTGCTCTTATGTCTTGTTCCAAGAAATCATCCCAAGATACAATATCAGTGTCCATGCTAAAAAATACTATTGTGATGTTAAAAATAATCTCACCTGCCCCGAGTATGTGATTCTTTACAAATCCTACCAAATCAAGCTGACCTGCAATAATACAGTGATCCATGTAAGTTTATTCAGACAAATTTCTTTAACAAAATTCACATTCTTAAAAAAACATTCCGAGCATTTAAAGGTAGGATTTCTTTGTTTAATCTCACTTCCATTCACAAGTGTCTCTTACTCACGCTGAATTGTACAAATGCCTTCTGCTTACAATTATTTTCTTTCCAACCATTTTACCTTAATTTAGATCCCCCATGCTGACAGTGTGCATTCAATCAGTGTAAATTTAATCCTGTACTGCAAGAAATACAATCAGGTCCCGCAGTTAATGAGGGAATGTAGACCTCTATTTGAAAACCTCCCTAAAATCCCTAAAACAAAATATTTTTTTTCAGCATGTTCATGTAATACATAGTATTACAGCATCTATCATAAATATTTCCCTTAGGTCTATGTTAATGATAAAGAGGAGAAGCCAACATATGCAATCGATGACATTATAATCACCACGACTGGCATGGAAGTGACTGTGAACATCTCTGAAATCAAAACTGAGATTAGAGTCAGAGAATTAAATTTCCAAATCACACTCCCATTCTCCTACTTCCATGATAATACGCAAGGACAGTGTGGTGAGTACCAATCTCTTTCCGCACTACATGTAATTGTGAATAATAGAGCTGTTTTGCATAATGAAAGAAATTTGCAGTTTATGTACTAAATAAACAGTAAATAGTAAATAGTAACTAAATCTGACAACTCTGCTTGAATATTTATTGGTTATTGTTGAATTGATCTGTGAAATTCCTTTTCCATTCTGATTTATTGCAGCTGTAATATACAGAAAATATACAGTCTGGCGCCTGCTTCTGTTTGATTCTGTTGATCATTTTTAGGGTATTGTGACAACAACACCAGAAATGACTGCAGACTTCCTAATGGAACAATCGACAATTCATGTAAGCACATGGCACAGTTTTGGATGGTACCCCCAGATTGTGTTTTACCTACACCTACACCTCCACCTCCACCTCCACCATGTGATACATCTACGCCTCACAACACTACTATCTGTGAAATCATCATGACGTAAGGCAAAAGACAAATAGAGTTTCACATACTATTTTGTGATACTATTAAAAGCATTATTTAAAAGAATTACATCCTGATGTTAATACAATTCACATGTTTCTATCAAAATCAGTGAAATTGAATTTTTGGGGGGCTCACAATTTTGTATTTTGTTTACAGTGCTTTTAACAGCTGCCATGATGCTGTTCCCTATCAGCACTATTACAATGCATGTAAATATGATGTATGTACAATGAAAAACGAGTCTTCTGCCTGCACTAGTGTGGAGGCCTATGCACAGCTATGTGGCCAAATGTCTATCTGTGTAGACTGGAGAAGCTCACCTGTCCTCAAAGGGCTATGTGGTACACTCACAAAAGCACACATGATTGTAGTAACATTTAATTTGTGTAATGTGTGTACACATTTGATTGTATATTCACTGGTAATTCATGATATTATATAGTGCATCAAAAAAATCCATGGATCTCGTCATTGTTTTCTGTCACAGAATTCAAGTGTCCCAGTCATAAAATCTACAAGCCTTGTGGACCCCAAGTGGAAAAATCCTGCAGTGCATCGTAATAAATCTCTGCATTAAATAATGATTACTGGATTTTACTTCTCATTATATAGTAAACCACAAATCTCTACTTCTATTGTACTTTTTATTTTTTATTTTATTTTTTATTTTTTCAAACTAGGTACAATAATATGTATGCAGACAAGAAATGTCCCCGCGATCATTTGAACCAAACGTTTACAGAAGGTTGTTATTGTCCTGATGGCCAATATCGGGTTAATATGACATCAGATATGTGTACAGCTTACTGCGGTAAGAAGTGTTTCTTCATTTACTTTGTTTGCTAATTTAATGCATCTTGATGCTGTATTATTGATTTTTTTGTTGTTGTTCCCTCTTTGTAGATTGCATTGGCCCTGATTATTTACCTAGAAAGGTATGTCACTATAATTTAAAGTGTGTCTTGCACAGAGAAACAATGATACAGCAGTAACATGGGCTTAGAAACATCTGTCACTAGGGTTTCCAGGGTCCTGGTAGTATTTATTGCTTCTGAGCCCCTCAGCTGAAATTGTTATAGGGCTCCAATTCCCTCTTTTCCAACGTACGTTTGACCAAAGCTGCAGGCTCTTGTTAACAGCAGAGGGTCTTAACTCATTTTAGTCAGAGACATCACACATTTTGACAATTCAAACTAAAATGACCAAAACTGTCATCAACTAATTTCTTTTTCTGCAGCCCGGAGACACATGGACAGTTGATTGTAACATATATAATTGCACTACTTCTGGCATTCCTTTGAAAGAGCCTGTAAAGTGTCCAACTGAAATGGCCTGTGCTGACGGATACAACAAAACTGTTAAAAACTGCTGTCCAACTTGTGGTGAGTTATCAAGAAATGATCAAGAATCAAAAAAAGCTTATAGAAATTGATTCTCTTGATTCAAGATTTGAAAACATGTCTTATAGACTTGTAAATGTACATTGGTATTGCTAATCAAAAGTTTTTCAGCAGAGCCTATGAATACAGTACAGGTTAATAGTAACTGCTAACATTACATTGGCAAGAACAATAAGGAATTTAAAAAACATAAGCGCTTAATGGACATTTAAACTTCTAAATCTAGTTTCAACCTGCTGGTGTGGTGACAGTCATCAAATGAGCATGAAACTGCTTGATATTTCGCTCCCACTGTATATTAGGTAGCCTTAATCGCTTACTTCAAACTTACATAAAAAAAATAAGCACAGTGTACTTGTGTTCATATTGTATTGCAAAACTTCTGCTATTAGGGTGGGATACAGGTACAATTAGGGACAGGTTTGGGTTACCAGTGTAATTATACAGTAAATTAAATACAACAGAACTTAACTACAGATGCAATTACATGCAGGTATTTTTAAAATATAAGTACAATGTAAAAACATGTACACAATATGTGCATTGTATCAAAAGATTACTTTAAATGTAAGTACATAGTAGTTAAGGCCATGCACCTTATATAAAGTAGGACTGATATTTCTTCCACTTTGACCAAATAACAGTCATAAACATAATGTTACAAGCATTCAATGATATTAATTTAAATTTTCTTCATCCATTCAGTTTGCGATCTTGAGCTATGTCTTTTGAAGAAATGTGCTGTGGGATTTGAGTCAGTATTAAATAAAACTGAAGACAATGGCTGTTCTTGTGGTCAGAAATTGTCTTATTGATTCCTCATCCGACATCATTGCTGTTTGTCAAAAGCCTTTTGTATTTTCCAAGAAAGCAACTTTACAAAGAAATTAAGTGATTTCTTTTTTCCTTATTTTTTAAAATAATAGCTCACATCAAAAACACATTTCTCTCATCATTTACTTTTCATTATATCATTCCACACCCGTGTAACTGTGAGGTGTTAGAAAACAATTATGTTACAATCATGGTACTTTCGTACTTGCAGTACGAAAACAGTACGTACAGTACCAACGGGTACATCATAGTTGTATTTAAAAGTGCGTTCTTCATCATTTCTCCTTTTGTGTTCCATGATGACAGAATTTTCATTTTTGGGTGAAGTTTCTCTATAAGCAATTTCCAAAATTGTTTATTTTTTCTTTTTAGTGCGTAAAGATGTCTGTGTGTACAATAATACTGAGTACAAGGTGAGTTGCTAGGTTCATGTTTTTCATATTAAGTCATTATAGACGAAAGACTCTAAATTTAAGCAAAGGCATTAAATGATCATTTCTGTATCAAGTTCATCAGGTTTTTGTATTTATTATAATTTTCTTCACTTCATCAAACACTGAATCTGCTCTGTTCTTTAATGGAGCATGTCTGTCTTTTTGTTAGGTTGGAGAAGTCCGCCGTTACACATGTGAAACTATTACTTGCCGTCAAATTAATGGCTTGTTTGTGGCTGAGAAGATCTCTGAGAATTGTACTCACTCGGGTCCAAGTGACTGTAAGCTTGTACGTAAAATCAGTAGCTTAAACTCCACACAATACAGATGTTTTCTATGCATTTTGTATGGCTGTCACTTTCTTAAGTATTATAATGATTTTACAGTGGTGCTGTTGTGGCTCACTGACCAGTGACGTTCATCATGATTCTCCTTGCTATTTTAATTGGGACTGATGTCACTGTTATACACTCTGTGTAGCTACATACTGTGACTTAAATGGTGGCAAAAGTGAAAAAAATTCCAGATTTCTAACAACAATGTGAAATCTACTCATTGTTGGCAAGAGTCATAAAATATGTGTGCTTCCACAAGTGCTTTTATCATAGATCATCTCATGAGTTGCAGTTAATTAATTACCAAAATACTTTATAGTTCACACCAATTTTGCCTACATGCATTAACAAACATGCAGCGTGAGCAGTTCTGTCCAAATCATGTACAAATGATTCTTAAGAATGAGTTTTTTGAATGAGTCATTCAAAAGGATTCAAAAAAAGAGTCCTGAATCTACTGGTAAGTCAGTGGTTTGATTCAGAATCACTTAACCAATGAATCATTCAGTCACTGAGGTCACTACAGATTTCTTTACTAAACTGCAAGTTGATTATATCCGTTTACATCAGTTTACATGTGATACATCAGTTTATTTACTGACTGGTTGTTGATATTTCTATGCTTACCTCCTCATTAGCATCACCTGTTGTTCTTTCCTCAGCACTTTTCAAAAGTAGAACTTAAAAAGACTGATTTGAGAATGCAGTTTAAAGGTGCCACTGAATTATTTAAACTGTAAACTTATTTTTGCACTCCAAGGGCTATGAATATGTGAAACAAAAAAAGGACTGCTGTGGAACGTGTGTACAGAGGAACTGTACTTACATGAAAGACAACACTACATATATGATGCCGGTAAAGTTTAGTTTAGTTTATCAGAAAAAAAATTAGCTCTGTTCTTCCATCATAATGGAGTCTGTCTGTGTGTCTTTTGTCAGATTGGAGAAGTCCACATTTACAAGTGTGAAAATGTTACCTGTCGGAAAATTGATGGCATGCCTGTGACTGAGAAGAGCTTTGAGAAGTGCACTTACTTGGGTCAAAGTGACTGTAAACTTGTACGTAAAATCAGTAGCTTAAACTCCACACAATACAGATGTTTTCTATGCATTTTGTATGGCTGTCACTTTCTGAAGTATTATAATGATTTTACAGCGGTGCTGTTTTGGCTCACGACCAGGACTGTAGCTATCGATTATTTTAGTAATTAAGTATTCCACCAATTATTCCATCGATTAATCAAGTAATCAGATAAGAAGTCATTTTCTTTATTAAAGAGCAATACTAAATATACGAGAGAAAATAAGATAGGTCTCTTAAAATAAACAACTAATTTGTTTCCTTGAAAAATGAATATTTTTATTGCTGAAATTGCATACATTAATAATCATGAAAATTAAACCCATTTAATGCATTTATATGCCAAATTACATTCAAAATGCAAATAAAAATATGTCAGTAAAAAAAAAAAAAAAAAAAATATATATATATATATATATATATATATTTTTTTTTTTTTTTACTGACATATACACACACACACACACACACACACACACACACACAAATCAATTTCATATTACTTTAGAAAAAGGTAACATTACAACCTAAAACGAAGGCATAAGTCAAGAAATTCAGTTCAGAGGGACATGAATGCATTTAACTTGCAGTTACTAATGCATACATAATTGTTATTTTAAACAAAACATTGAATACTGGTATTTACATGTGCTTTTAAAATGAAGATACTTTAATTGTGAAATCAAAACCGCCAGTAGGTGGCAGTAAGTCACTGTTAAGTGAGTCATTGCGATTGAACTGAATCATTTAACGGGTGATTCATTCAAGAACGAAACACCGTCCTGTTGCTCAAAGACGCAAAATAGTGCTGTGGCTGTGTTTGGAGTGCTTATTTGTTGGCAAAATAGAGCAAAAACAGGCAATATGCTGTCTAAAACGTGTCTCTTAATATTAACTTATTGTTTATTGATGAACTGTTGCATAAAATCAGTATCACATTTGTAATCATGCTGAGGCACTCACTTTGCTGATATTCACTAACTTTCTGTGTGTCACAGAGAGAGAATGAGACAATCAGCATAAATGGCACTTAGTCTTTCACAAAACATAGCCAACTTTGGGACATCATAACTAACCACCATTAATTTACGGTCTTAACTTTGTCCAGCGTTTATCGGTTTGTGCATCAGTAATAATGGTCCATGGGGAAACAGTGTTCCGTGTGTAGTTACAGTAAATGGACTAAACGAAGCCTATTTGTATTCGAGTTACTAGAGGAATCGTTTCAGCTCTACTCACGACCAATGACATTCATCATGATTCTCCTTGCTATTTTAATTGTGACTGATGTCACTGTTATACGCTCTGTGCAGCTCCATACTGTGACTTAAATGGTTGCAAAAGGGAAAAAAATTCTAGATTTCTAACAACAATGTGAAATCTACTCATTGTTGGCAAGAGTCATAAACTATGTGTGCTTCCACAAGTGCTTTTATCATAGATCATCTCATGAGTTGCAGTTAATTAATGGTTGTTGATATTTCTATGCTTCAAGGGCTATGAATATGTGAAACAAAAAGAGGACTGCTGTGGAACATGTGTACAGAGGAACTGTACTTACATGAAAGACAACACTACATATATGATGCCGGTAAAGTTTAGTTTAGTTTAGTTTATCAGAAAATAAATTTGCTTTGTTCTTCCGTCATAATGGAGTCTGTCTGTCCGTCTATCTTTTTTCAGGTTGGAGAAGTCCACATTTACAAGTGTGAAAATGTTACGTGTCATAAAATTGATGGCTCGCCTGTGATTGAGAAGAGCTCTGAGAAGTGCCCTTACTCAAGTTCACTCGACTGTAAACTTGTAAGTAAAATCACTAGCTTAAACATCTCACATGACACACTTGTTTTCTGTGTTTTTTGTATGGCTGTCACTTTCTGACACAGTACGGTTTTTCTTAATTGATTCTACAGATGTTATGTAGCCTTGTTCACTAGTTTCTTCTTAAGAAAAAAAAATCTTACGTTTCTAACTTGAAGAAGTTATTTATGATTATTTTAAACAACATTCTATTTAAGAATATGAATTGTTTTTAAGTTTTGTCTTAAGATCAATCTTAATTAAAATAAAAAAAAAAAACAACAACAACAACAAAAAAAAAAAAAAAAAAAAAAAAAAGTACAGTGTTTTTGAGAATGCAAAACATTCCTAATTTTATTTTTAGGTTCATGAGTTTGTTTGCCTGCCCATCCAGTCGTGATGATTAATGGTAAACGAACTTGGCTTGCTGTCCTCGAACCCGAGGCTCAGTTTGAGCTCAGAGTTCAACTCCCCCTGTTTTGTGGATCTGGCTCTGGTTCTTTTTAATAAGTTTGTCATAAGCAGTATATTATTAAAGTGGAAGTGAAGCAGTCAGTTAAGTTTACATTATTTCGTAAAATGATTTCCACTTATGTATATAGCGTGTGACGTCACAGGGTTGGTTTGCAGTTGCTGTGGTACTGCAAGATGGCAGCACTCTTGCTCCAAAAGCTATAACAAACCCTTTTGTCTTTAAAATGGTCACATTAATCATGTTTGTTTATATACATATATATATATATATATAGAGAGAGAGAGAGAGAGATTAAAGTGGAAGTTGTTTTTCTAAATAATGGAAACTTGACTTGCTGCTTCATTTCCACTTTAAACTACAAATTTTTTACCCTTCAAGGGCATTTTTGTATGTCTGTCACTTTCTGATGCAGTACAGTTTTTCTTAATTGATTCTACAGACGTTGAGACGTTATGTAGCCTTGTTCACTAGCACACAACAGCAAACACAGTGCCATTATGTTCTATTCATGGACAAATTATTCCTAAGAACCAGGGCTGGATTCACAAAGTCTTCTTAAAAAATATATATATATTGAATTTCTAACTTTAAGACATCATTTATGATGATTTTTAACAACATTCTATTTAAGAATTTGAATTTGTCTCAAACACAATCTTAAGAAAAAAAGCACAGTATTTTGGGGAATACAAAATATTCCTAATCTATATAAACTTCCTGATGGTTAATGGTAAACAAACTTGGCTTGTTGTCCTTGATGGAGCCTCGAATCCGAGGCTCGGAAGAAAATAAGAGTTACGGTTTTAATATTTTGTTAATCTGGTTCTTTTTAATGACTCTTTCAAAAAGAGTACATTAATAAACTACAAACTTGTCTTTACGCCTCAAGGGCTCTGAATATGTGAAACAAGAAGACGACTGCTGTGGAATGTGTGTACCAATGAACTGTACTTACATGAAGGACAACACCACATATACAATGCGGGTACATTTGTAAACATTTGCAAACTTTTCTTCATTCTTTTAGTTCATCAGATAAATTGTCTGTCGTGTTCTTCAATCCTCATGCAGCCTCTACGCTTTTCTGTTTAGGTTCAAGAGGCATACAAGTTTAATTGTACAACTGGTACCTGCAATAAAGTTAATGGCTCGCTTATGATTGTGGAGAGCATTAAAAAATGCCCTGACTTCAATCCAAAGGACTGTGTGCCTGTAAGCTTGTATTTTGTATTACTGCTGCTTTCTGCTACTGCTTAAGTTCAGATGTGCGTCTTTGACGTTTTATAGTTTTTCTTAATTTTTTTCCCCACATTTCTCCACATTAAACAATTAACACAGACAAAAAAAAACAAAAAAAAAAACAGAAACTTGCTTGGCTTGTTTAAGATATCAAAGAGGGGGGACATTTCTGTCATCATTTACTCACCCTTATGTTGTTCCAAACAGGATAGGGGGTCAATTTTTAGATAAATTAAAAAAAAAAAAAATCAAAAGGAGCCCATAAAACTTTTGTGCTTTATTCCAAGTCTTCTTTACGGTATATGTGAGGGAAAGACCAAAATTAAGCTGTTATTCCCTAAAATCTTGTTTCTTGAAGCATTATACAAAAATGTCCAGTTTGGAAAGTCTACTTTAAATAACTTGTGTGTGTCATACTAGAAAGAAAATAATACAGGGTGAGTAAATGATGACAAAATGGGGTGAATATTCTTTTAATATTAATATTCTAGGCTATGTTCACTGTTTGAACTTTGGATTTGAATATTTTCTAAGAAAATATGTACTTTTTAGCACGAAAGTATGCAATTTTGGAAAATGTATTTTTAAGAGATTAGAGCGTACTTTCAGAAATGTGTAAATAATATTTTTCTGTTCTATTATTTGTATCTTTTCAGGGAACATTAACATTTGACACAGATGGATGTTGCCAGACCTGTAAGATATTCTTTACACTGAACATCCTGACACAAACTATTTGTTTTCATGTTAAATGTTTGTCTGCCTTACAGTATGTAGATCATTTAACAGATGTTAAGCAAATTAAAAATAACATGTTAGGCACTATATAAAATGCAGTGCATGCAGTAAAATGCAGGATTGTTCATAAGAGATACATGCCTCTATTATCTCTCAGGTGAAGTCAGCAACTGTGTTCTTGAGAAGAATGTCACCCATCTATATGTCAATGGTTGCACTTCTGTCGAGAGAGTAGAAGTTACATCCTGCGCTGGCCACTGTGACAGTAAATCGATGTGAGTAACTACTGATATAATTCATGTAATATTTTGTATGACTTTCTTAAGAAGACTTAGCAATAATCATTAAATAAGGATCAATATTATAACATTTAAAATTTTACAATTAGGGAAGTGTGAAGAAAAAAAAACATGCATAGTATGCTAAAATAAATAACAACGTTGCAAATTAAGACTAATTTATTCTGGTGCTCAGTAGCAATTATCTAGTTTGGGACCAAATGTTGAGTTCAGGTGTTGATAAAATAATATTTCCCATAAATGAAAGATTAAAGACTACACTTGTCTAACTGATGTTTGCTTGGAAACCTGCACAGGTATTCGATGTACACAAACAGTACGATGCACAGCTGTTCCTGCTGCAAGGAGGAAGATTACACCTTGAAGCCAGTGAAAATGAAATGTGCCAACAGCAATGAGATCCTTCATAACTACAAATACATAGAGAGCTGCACCTGCACTCCAACTAAGTGTGTAGACCTTTGAATAAAAGATCCTGCTTGACTGCTGATTTGAACATGACTCAGTAATCTGGTACAATGAGAAAATTATTTCAAAATATATATCCAGAAATGACAATAGTGGTGATTTAAGATGATTGTTACAGTGCAAATTTAGGCAAATATTGCACCATTTATTTTTTTCTGTGTGGTTTCATCTAGGGGTATGGTTAACTCTTGTCTGTTTTGTTATCTCTCAAAGGGGATCCTGTGCTTTTTTTTAATTATTCGTTACATTCTTTGCTAACGCATGAGCTAATTATGTACCTTACTTTCTAATTAACTGAATTAAAATCACAATAAAGCATAATAAAGAGCATCAATTACAGTCCCCTGGAATTTTTTTTTTTTTTTTCAGAAAAGTGCCAAAGTGAACACACTGAAACAAAACCGGACACCAACTGTTTTAAAAGGCAACTTTATGATATCATTTTTATGCCAAACATTTAACATTGTATACTTAAACATGTAATCTTCAATATATATTGGTCCCATATGTACAGACAAAACCATAAAACTTTGTCCAGGTTGAATTTAGTTATTGAATCCCGCTGTATTTCGAAAGAACATGTTAAGTACCTACCTGTCCACAAAATAATATATCGTCATATCCTCTGCAGAACCTACTGTACATCTAGTGATGTGGCATTTCAACCGAAGCGTTGCCGTGAAGCTTTGAATAAATGGACGTGCCAAATGAAAGCTTGAGCTCGAGTCGAGGCTTGTGTAGTTAACGTAGAAATCACGTGACCAATGACAAAGGAAGCCTCACTTTCTGTCCAATCACGTGCACAATTCACTTTTTGTGTTTTAATGTTCGAACCCACAGCTTTCATTCAGACTTATTACATTTTAAATAGCCTACCCAGTTGTAGAAGTAATATGAAGAATACAAATTATTTAAAGAAAATAAAACCCATATGCAATTCATATACATTTTTATATTACATAATTTTGATATTCGCACTGGCATTTAATGCCACAGTTTAATGGGTAAATGAATTTATCAGAGAGAGAGAGAGAAATTAAACAAACACAAACACTGTTAGGCTTTATTTGTGCACGTAACATGAAACTATCTACGGAATGTGTGGTGGCTGCTTCGTCCGACAGAACTTTCATAGGCTTTTGGTTGCTTTATTTTTACTAACCACCAGATGGCGCTGTTTTCGACACTCTCGAAGCTATGAATCTTTTCCCGGATCAGTCAGAGATCATCATTAGCCTACCTACTATACATCTTACCATAAGAGGTCACTGTCGTCCACCTACTGAAAGTGATAAATCAAGACAATGAAGATAGCTTGGCAGAAAAATGAACTGATGTTGTGTAATAGCCTGTTCAGTTCCTGTGGCTATAGAGTTCAGTTTATATGAATATTCATGATATTTCCCCTATTGTGGGCATGTCCTTATGACAACGCGGAGACGAATCCACCTTATTTTTCAGTGCGGAAGTAAGCTGTTTTCTGTTAGACTTCCTGTTCATAATCTGCCATAGAGAAATAACGAGAAGAATATAGAAGTGCTGTAAATAGTAAAACAGTTTGCACTACAAACTATTGTGTTCATAATTTTTTTTTTCTTTCCGGCCTGTCAGTAACACAGATAACACATGACAGTGTGTATGTGTAGCTATGTTATCATCATTCACAGCCTTTTTTTTTCTTTCATGTAATTAATTAATTAATTTAATTTTATATACCTTTTTATTTAACCATACTATGACAGACAAGACCGGGGGACAGAGAAAACAGGAAAAATAAAAAATAAAAAATAAAATAAAAATTGGGGAGAAAGTCAACAGAAGGGGGGGGGGGGAAGATAAAAAAAAAAAGATAATCTGCTTCCATACCTGCTGACAAAAAGAGAAAACAACAGAAGACACAACAGCAGAGAAACTGCAGCAACAACCAACATCTATATGAATCACAGTAAATACTAAATGTTAAATGTTATTGTGCAGCACACATAACTAATATTACAAAATATGTTTTGAAGCAACAGCAGATCAAGACAGTGTGTGTCTGTGAGCACCTGTTTTTACACCAATGTGAATGCTTGTGTGTACACCTGTGTGTGTGAGCGCGTTTGTGTTCATAAGGTTCTTCCATGTAAATGTTTAATAGTGTGTGTGGGGAACCACAGCCCCGCCCCGCAAGGTATGAAGCAGACATGGGGGAGACCCAGGCCCCAAACATCTGGAGCCCCCCCCCGGGCACGAGAGTCCCAGGAGAACCACCGCAGGGACAACCGCGGCCCCCACCCAGAAAAGGGCAGAGGAGAGCCCAGAGGGGGATCATCCGGCAGCCACAATGCAGACGTCCCAGGGGGCCGTGGCGGCAAGCCCGCAGGTTCCGCCGGCAGCCGGCCACACCAGAGCAGACCGGCCCCTGGGCCCGGCGATCCAAGGGCCCCCCACCCCCTAGCCGGGGCCCAGCAAAGCCAGGGGGGCCAGGCCCCGCCAAGCAACCGCCGAGAGCGGGCCAGCGCTCACCCGAGCATCCCGCCCCGGAGCGAGAAACCACCAACGCACCGGCGGCCGGGGGCATCCTCCACCGGTAGGGCGTGGTGGTGAGGTGGGGGGGCCTGAGATGATGAGTGAGGTGGAGTCTAAGGCCTGACCTGACATATGGACATAGACAAACAGGCACACATATACACAAGCATACGTTCCCACCCTCATGCACGCAAACAAATATTCACGCACTCGCCCCACATGTAGACACACAAAAATGGACACAGTACCCACAATCACACTCCCCATTTGTACTCTATACTCCTGGATCCAGGCACCACTACCCCCAGAGGGGCAATCAGCACCAGACCCCGGAGCTGAACCCCCTTCACTCTGGCGTGGAGACAGGAAGACCACCCCGGTCCCCCGCAGCAGCAGAGAAGACCACCAGCCCAGACCCCGACCGGTTGGCCAGCTCGTCCTCACAGCCCCCAGCCCCGGACAGAGAACAGAGAACAGGGTGAAAAAAAAAAAAAAAAAGAAGACCCCATGCTTCACCTCACCCGCTCAAATGTAGTGTTGGTGTGTGTTGTTCTAAAGTGCTTTAAAACAGGGGAGGGGCAAGACACTAACCACCCTACGCCAGCTCGTGTCAAATCGGCCCCTCCCCAAGAGCCCTCAATGTCTATGTGTAACTTAAAATTGAGAAGTGGGCACTGGCACCAGAGAGAAGGCTGAATGAACAGACCGCCCCCTGGATGCCATTCAGTGTGCCCACCCCCAAGGCCCTATATGTATGTGTCATGTGATAGTAAGTAATGAGAGTGTCCAAGTTGTGATGTATGATTGAGATGCAGGTGGCCACGAGGAGACAGAGGAGTACCACCTCCCCTGCATCCCAGCAACACACCCGCACCCCAAAACCCTACCTGTATGTTGGTGTGATGGAGCGGGAGAAGGGAAGCATTAGGGATGGGGAGGAAATCATTGGAGGGGACAAAGTACCCCCCCTTTGGAGCCAGCTCCCCCGCTGACCCCCACAGGCACCCCCGTTGCCCCAAATCTGCCCAGGGCCGGGGGCCCAGGCCCATCCAGACCAGGGCCCACGGCAGCCTGGGGCGGCCCACCAGACCCCACAGCAGAGGAAAAACTACCCCCACCCCATCATTCAGTCAACTCCCAGACTACAGAAGGCAATAGACACCCAGGTTAAGTCCGTCCTCCGCCTATATTGGTCCCCCCCCCCCTGCAGAGTGGATACTGACAGATGGTAACAACGTCCCTACCAGCTAAAGAGGCCACCAGATCCACCGACGCGTCAAAGGCCCCCGCACCAGGGCCGAGCACAAGCGCATGCACCAACCCACGCTCCCGGCGGCACACCAACCAGGACCCAAGCCCCCCAGGCCCAGCCGGGACCCCAGCCCGGTGGCAGAGCGGCCCCAGAACCCCAAGCCCCCCCCGGACCTACCCTGGAGCAGTACGGCCGCCAGGCCGGCAACCTACGTCTGCCGGCACAGGCCTCCCCAGCAGCGCCGCATGCAGCCGCCAGAAAAACAACACCCAAGAGCCACCAACACCCCATCCAGGCCAGGACCGCAGCCCTAGTACCGAACCCTCCAAGAAACCCACCCCTAGGGAACTCCCAGATGCCCCTAGCCCATATGGCCCCCCCACGCCAACAACAAAGACCAAAGCCGGACAGAACCGTGACCCCCACTCACACTAGGTGATGGAGCTGATCAAAGGAGCCCAGAGAGATTGATCTAATGTGGCAGCAGAAGCTGTTTCAAGACTAATATAGTCCAACAAACGATCTCAACTCAACTCTCAATATCAACTATATTGGTTGATATTAAGATTATTTTTATTTTTCCAGTTTGTGAGGACAGTCTTCTGAGCAATGCATAAGACGGTGTAAGCCATGTGGATTGAGTTACCTTCTGTAGTGACACCATCTAGGTAGCCCAACAAGCAGACTGACGGAGAGGCTGGAATGGAACATTTAAGACACTTTGATAAGTCTTCACAAATCCTGTACCAGAACCTCTGAACAGGTGGACAGAACCATAGAGCGTGGATATAATTGTCAGGTGTATTGCCTTGACAGTGTGAGCAGCTGTTAGAAGCTGTAAAACCCATCCTGAACATCCGATGACCTGTGTAGTGCACTCTATGCAGGATTTTGTATTGTATTAATTGTAAACTGGGATTTCTAATCAGTTCAAAGGTTTTTAAACATATCTGAGACCAGAAATTATGGTCCCAGCTGACTGATAGATCTGCCTCCCATTTTGTAATAGGAAGCGATACTGATTCATCTATTTTGGAAAGTGTCCTGTATATTTTAGACAGTAATTTAGGGGTTTTGAGATTAAGAAATTCTGCCACACTTGGTGGTATTTGTAATTTGATATGATTAGACTTAAATTTTCTTTTTACTATAGATTTAACTTGTTGATATTCTAAAAATCTGTTCTTGTTAATCCCATATTGTTTAACTAATATGTCAAAGGGAATAAAGTCCGTCCCTTCGAATATATGTTCCAGGTATTTAATACCTTTACAACTCCAATCTGTGAAGTTTATCATATTATTGTTTATTAATATGTCAGGGTTGTTCCAGATGGGAGTACGTTTGCATGGGATTAGTGAAGACTCAGTCATTTTTAGAAACTCCCACCATGTTGTCAGAGAAGAGCTGATACTGATGCTTTTGAAGCATACGTGTCGTTTGATGATCAAGCTAATGAATGGCAGATCCGAAATCTCTATATTATTGCATAATGCCTGTTCTACATCTAGCCAAGGCTCATCTAAGAGGGTGTGTTTTAACCACCCTGAAATGTGTTGAAGCCTGTTAGCTAAGAAATAGTGGTGAAAGTTAGGCAGATCTAGTCCTCCTTATTGTGTTCATAATTAAGATAATTAGTGTTGGGTTTGAGTCCACCTAAGTCGAGTCCGAGTCTTTAACCAATCGAGTCTGAGACGAATCCGAGTCCAAAATGGGCCGAGTCGGACTCAAGTCCGTGTCCCAAAGGTCCGAGTCCGAGTCGAGTCTGAGTCCAAGGAAACACTACTGTTTGCCCTGGGTTAAAATAATGTTTGGGCATCCCTGTTTTTAACCTGTACAACTAGAAAAACGCAGTCAATTGAAATGTAAGAAAAGCAAACCTCTAGTGGATCTTACCATTTTGATTTTTGATTTCACAACATCTCAAGGGTCCATGCTGCTGACTTAAAGTCATGTAACAGAAGTTATGGCTGACTTATGTCTTGTGACATATTTCAGAGCAAAACAGGTTTTAGAATGTGATAAATTATAGGGCAGGACTTGACTTTATTCACTGATATAGTAAATATTTAAATTCAAGGGTGGGGGTAAAGGAGTAGGTATCTTGGTGAATGGCTTTATTTTGGCTGTGTGTGTTTTGGGTTTTATATGACTTTTTTTCTTGGATGAAAATGAGGCTGTGAGGGATAAACCTAGTCTTTACAATAGCACACACTGTGTATAAAGCACTACATATACTTTCCATTAGTCACAGCAAACTCACACCTGTTTTATTTTTTAATGCATTTATAGTTACATTAATTACAATAAATTACATTATATAAAGAAAAACTGATGATGTGCCATTGAACTATTAGAAAATCATGCACACCCAAGGTGGTTTTGGACCTATTAAAACTATTGCTGCAAAGATGTTAGAAAAAAAAAAAAAAAAAAAAAAAAAAAAATATATATATATATATATATATATATATATATATATATATTTTTTTTTTTTTTTTTTTTTTTTTTTTTTTTTTTTTATTTATTTATTTATTTATTTATTTATTTTTTTGAAGCTAGAAACTGCCACCATGCCAATAATAATAATAATAATAATAATTTTAATACAGTAAAAACTAATCAACTAATGTAAGTAAAACATTCTCAAGCTTACTGAAGGCAAGTAAACACTCCATGTAGGCCTATTACTTGCAAACAAAAGGATAAATAAATATTTTAATCAAAAATACAAATTAAATAAGATAAAAAAATAGAATCTTTATATATATATATATATATATATATATATATATATATATATATATATATATATATATATATATATATATTTAGGTAGGTCTATCTAAAGGCTATTACACTATTACAGATATAGACTAATACAAACATTTATTGACGTAATAAATGTTAAAATAACTGCAAAATCTTCACTGTATACAATAAATATGATTCTTATTAAAGTTAATAAGTGATTCAGTTAAGAAAGGTGAGAGATTTCTTTTGTTCTTTCGTTGTTTGATTAATATTTATGACGCGGTCGGAGGCTGCTGTCGCTTTAAGATCTGACGCACAGTCAGATCAAATATTTTGAAGTATCAGTATTTCTCCCAACTGTTCAGGTTTACTTAAGACAAAACCGACTTCATTTATATGAATAGTCTCTAAGACGAGCATGTGTGTAGCAATGACAAACCCTATTAGAAGCGAAAGAGAACTCGGCATTGGCACACTGACTGAGAGGCGAGTTCTGTGAGCGCGCTTTGAGTGTGTGCGCACATAAACCAGTCGGCTTTCAAATAGCCTACTGGACAAGACTTAAAAACACATGCAAATACTGAATATCACTTTCGTGATAATGCATTGAGTTAGTGACATTTCCGTCAACTGTCTCTGGACTCGGCATATTTTCCGAGTCCAAAAGGCTCGAGTCCGAGTCAAGTCCGAGTAAAAATGCGTCCGAGTTCGTGACAAGTCCGAGTCGCCTAAAAATTGTACTCGAGTACCCCAACTCTAAAGATAATACATTATAT
>CM070031.1:27571831-27651692 GCA_036247105.1 Cirrhinus mrigala | reverse complement strand
GTAAGACACACAAATTTGCAATACCAAGCAGCAAAACGAGCTGTTTTGTACTGATAAACATAGCTGGACGTGGATGAGACTGGAAGCCAGACACATTAAATTTACAAACGGCCGCTCCCAATCTTACGGCAAAAATAAGGTGGATATAACTGGAAATATTAGTGATCGCTCCTCACTTGTGTAATGGATTATTTCGAAAAGCTAACAAAGTTTCAGTGTAAGCAAGAGTTTGCATAGTTTCTGTAAGATGACGTCAGAGCCGTTTTTTCGTGATTGATTACAGGCGCACAACAGAGCAAACAATAAGCTATAACATTCTAATCTAGGCTAATGCCGTTTTTAATATTGTGTTTTTATTTGTTTATTTATTTATTATTTAAAAAAGCCTCATTCAGATACTTTACACTTTCACTGGAATTACTCTTGAACTTTCTTGAACTCAATATGATTAACAAGGCAATGTACTGCAGTCTTACACTGTACATACACAACATACATGTCAAATGAGGTAGTGTCAATAGAAACTAGGGGCAGTGCAACCAATGTTGGTTTATCTAATCAATGTTTTATATTTGTTCCCTCCCTTTGCCTACAATGTTTCCCGGTTTCATAAGGACATTTTCGGAAGAACAGCTGTTTCTTAGACTGTCAACACTTTCGTTTGCTGTGCCACATAAAGGTGGAGACTTCATCTCACTGTACATGCACATCAAAAACCTGATGTTTGCCTTTGGAGGAACTTTTGCTCTACAGAGGGAAGTTGTTTGATGGCTTGGGCAGATCTCAATATCAGGAAATTATGATATTTGCTATTGACTGAGCAATGATTTACAAAGGAGTGCCTGAATATATTTGTTGTCTGATGGCCTGACAGCCTTCTGATTATTCACTGTGGAAAGTAAGAAATGAACTGCCTTAATTAAATTGAAAGCATTTTGTTAAAATATATTTAGAAAGGTGTTTTATATCATTATATAAATGTACCATAATTTGGAAATGCATATTATAATCACTTTATGTTTATAAGTTTACTGTATTACTGTATAATTTCCTTATATTTTCCCATGTCTTGATTATAATATTACTTTTCAATAAAACATACTGAACGTAGAATGAAAAAATGTCGTGCTGTATTACATTATCAGATGTATTTTGCAATATTTTCTTCTTAATGAAACTTCGTATCAGGGTTAGGGTTTTTTTTTTTTTTTCTTTCTGTTAAGTTAGAGTTAAAGTGCAATAATTTATTTTAAATTTTCACTTATGTTAGTAGTTTTTATTCAGCTGTGTGACTTACAGATAGATAGATATTATATTAAGCATTTCTGTGTGTAGCATAGTTTGTTTATATTGTGGTTGTTTTCTTTCTATAGATGTTTATTCAGATTTAGATTTATTTTAGACTTATTTATTTATTTTGTTTTATTTTAAATTGTTGTTTTTGTGTGTTGTGGTAGTCATCACATAAGCAATTTCCTGCGGGATTAATAAAGTTTTCTGATTGTGATTCTGATTCTATGATAAAGGTGAAACTACCAGCTAAGAGCTTAAAAAAAAAGATAAATATCAACATTTTTCTTTTGTAAATGAATTATATTAATTCTAGTGTGATGTCATATAATTTTATATTAATTATGTATATTTAGGATACATAAATTATATATTATTATATTATTTAATTTAAAAAAATGAAAATTAAAAATGTGATTGTTTTTATTGTTAACTTAATATTTGTCTAAACCCTGTCCATATGAATTTTATTTTATTATTATTATTATTATTATTATTATTATTATTATTATTATTATTATTATTTTAATATTTAAAAAAAGGTTTAATTTGTTTTTCAGCAACCAGCATCACATTGTTTAAATCCTGTTCTTATGAATATAACTATTTTATATAAAAATATATAATAAAATAGAATAAATATAATAAAAACACAAGATAAATATTAACATTTTTATTTTGTAAATGACTTACATTAATGCCATATAAATATAAATGTATATGAATATCCATAAATGAATATTTATTTTATTTTATTTATTTATTTATTTTTTTAAGTTAGAGTACATATGAATGAGGCAAAACTGCCATTTAAGTACTTAAAAAATGGTTCAATTTGTTTTTCAGCAATCAGCATCACATTGTCTAAATCCTGTTCTTATGAATTTAACTATTTTTACAACTAAACAACCAGAAATTACTTATATTGTTAACAACTGATTTTCCCTTCAGTAATACTCCTTTTTGTTTTTTATTTTATTTTATTTTATTTTATTTTATTTTACTTTCAATTTTAAAGTTAGAGTATATATGATGAAGGCAAAACTGCCATTTAAGTGATTGAAAACAACTAAAAATATATAATAAAATAGAATAAATATAATAAAAACACAAGATAAATATTAACATTTTTATTTTGTAAATGACTGACATTAATGCCATATAATTTTATATAAATTATGTATATGAATATCCATAAATGAATATTTATTTTAATTAATTTATTTATTTATTTTTTAAGTTAGAGTACATATGAATGAGGCAAAACTGCCATTTAAGTGCTTAAAAAAATGGTTTAATTTGTTTTTTCAGCAATCAGCATCACATTGTCTAAATCCTGTTCTTATATAACTATTTTTACAACTAAACAACAACCAGAAATTACTTATATTGTTAACAATTAATTTTTTTTCCTTCAGTAAGACTCCTTTTTATTTTTATTTTATTTTATTTTATTTTATTTTATTTTTATTTTATTTTATTTTATTTTATTTTATTTTATTTTATTTTATTTTATTTTATTTTATTTTATTTTCATTTTTTAAGTTAGAGTATATATGAAGGAGGCAAAACTGCCATTTAAGTGATTGAAAACTACTAAAAATATATAATTAAAGTAAAATAAATATAATAAAAACGCAAGATAAATATCAACATTTTTATTTTGTAAATGACCTACACTGGTTCCATCAAACCCATCATTTTATAACAATTTCACCATCCATTTAGGCACATCAAACATAACTCCTTCAAAAACAGCCAGAAACCTTGGAGTTGCGATTGATGATCAGCTGACTTTCTCTGACCACATTGCTAAAACTGCCCGGTCCTGCAGATTATCTTTATTCAACATCAGGAAGATCAGGCCCTTTCTTTCAGAACATGCTTCACAACTCCTTGTTCAAGCTCTAGTTCTGTCCAGGCTGGACTATTGCAATGCTCTTTTGGCAGGTCTTCCAGCCAGTTCTATCAGACCTTTACAATTATTCCAGAATGTGGCTGCAAGATTAATTTTTAACAATCCGAAAAGAATGCACATCACACCTCTCTTCATCAATTTGCACTGGCTACCAATAGCTGCTCGCATAAAATTCAAGGCATTAATGTTTGGCTACAAACCTTCCACTGGCTCTGCACCCCTTTACCTAAATTCATTACCTCAGACTTATATGCCCTCTAGAAGCTTGTGTTCTGCAAGTGAACGGCGCATTATTGTGCCTTCCCAAAGAGGCACAAAATCACTTTTAAGGACTTTTACATTAAATGTACCCTTCTGGTGGAATGACCTGCCCAACTCAATCCGAACAGCTAAGTCCTTTGCCATCTTCAAGAATCGGCTAAAACACATCTCTTCCATCTTTATTTAACCCTCTTAATTGGTTTTAATGGTCACAACGTCAATATCATACATCAAATTTCTGTTCTCGTTTTAAAACAATTTTTGTTCAATCCCATTTTTGAACACAGACATAAAAATGCACTATCCAGACTTACATTTTTATAATTCATGAATGAAAACATTTTGTAATATGATTTTGATGTACCTTTTTTGTGGTGATGCAATGTCTGATGATGCCTCTCAAAGGATGAATTTTGAGATTTTAAGTTTTGAACTGATATATAATTTCTTATGATTTCTAAAGCGTGAAAGGGAAAAAGGAAGTAACAAAGGTCAGAACTCATGTTATGATGTAGATTTTTTAAGTTGCACTCTTGACATATATTAATCTATTACTTTTCCTACATAATTTGTAACACAAAAATATGGTAAAATATCTATTTAGGAGTCTTAGATCTTTCCAACGATGTATAGTTTGTCATGATTAGATTAGGATTTATTTTGTAATATGGTGAAGTAAACTTAGGCGTCCTACAGAGTGGACGGTGACAGTTAAAGGGTTAATTTATTTACTTGCTTGTTTTCTTAAAAAAAAAAAATTTCTATTTATTTATTTATTATACAATTAACAAAAAACAAACAAACAAAAAAAGCCTCTAACACTAACTTGCTTTTTCTTTTATATTCTGTTTTCTTTTTATTTATTATATAATTATAAAAAAAAAAAAAAAAAAAAAACACTTGTGCTACGTGTTCTGCGTTAGGCTAACTAAGACTTGTAATATCACTTGCATTTTATTGCTCTTTTGTTGATTTTGACTGGTTCCATTGTCCTCTTTTGTAAGTCTAAATGTAAATGTAAATATTTAATTTTTGGACTAACTAAGGTCCACAGGGTCAACCATACCCATATATATATATATATATATATAATTAAATTTAATTTCATCAGTTCTAAATACTGTAAAATACCATACCCATATATATATATATATATATATATATATATATATATATATATATATATATATATATATATATATATATATATATAAATACTGTAAAATCTTTGGATGACAAATTTTTTGTTTTTAGATAAACACGGGGTCCACGGGGTCAACATGGTCCACGGGGTCAACCTGAAAAAAAGAAGAAAAAAAAAAAGCTGACAAAATACCCATAAATGGTTATGCATGACATCACATTTCTCAATCTTTAACAAGTAAAGGATCAGGATATGAATGCTGCCAGATGGTTAATGGTCAGTTTGTTTTAATTCACGAAAGCACAGGTGGCATTCAGGAGCTGGAGACACACCTGTGTACCTGCAAAGATGCTGAACGTCAAATTATCTGCATCACAGACAGGATGTTTATACCTCACACGCAATTATATACGTGAGCACTGAAAATGTACTGGCATGTTGCTGCAAACGTGATGGAAAATATGATTCATATAACACATTTATGATCATATCCTACTTGAAAAATCCGTAGGTCTACTTGAGACTTTAGTTATTTATACAAGATCATTAGTCTTCATCTCATTCTCCACATCAGCTGCTAAATGGTTTATTAATCATGTACTGTATGTTTATTTTGCAGGTTTTAGCAATACTAATCCTCATCATACATTTACACAGAAGCTGTAAAGAAGCTATTAAGAAGCTATTAATGACATCTTATCAAACATTGTTTAGAGGAACTGCCGCCCTCACACACACACACATGCCACCACTGAACTTTTGTAATAGCAGGTTGACTTTTTTCTGTCACAGAAAGCTGATAGACCCTCCCTGCAGGGTGGGGAGAGAAAGGTGAATGAGAAATGATATAAAAGAGGATATGAAAACAAATCCAACAGTACTGCAGCTCTACCTGTAGACCTTACTCACCTCCCATCATGGAGTGGAGAACATCTACAGTATGCATACTGCTACTGGCGCTAACTGGCATTCAGGTCGATTCAAAGATGGGTAAGAATTAACTTTCAGCGATAAAACTCATTTTATTTTATAAATACTCTAAAATCTTATGATGATAACTATTTCATTCCTGGAATAATTATTTATTTTTCTAAAGGCGCACATGGTCCAGCATGCCCGTATTTGAATAGATATCCATAAATGCATATTTTACTTTTTAATTTGGTTCGATTTAATTTAATTTTATTTAAAAATTTGATTGATTTATTATTAGCATAATATCTCTCTAAACCCTGTGGATATGAGTTTTATTTTATTTTTTTTATATTTAAAAAAGGTTTCATTTATTTATTTATTTTGGTTGAAAAATGATAAAAATTGGTTTAATCAGCATCACATTGTCTAAGTTTTTGTTTTATGTTCACGAGGATTCAACATATGAAATTTTAAATGTGTTATGTGTTTGATTATGTACATCAGTTTAAAAAAATACATTGTATATTCACACTTTTTTAAAAAAAAAATAATTTGTTTCCTGAGGAATGTAACCTAGACCAGCGGTGCCCAACCCTGTTTTTGGAGATCGACCTTGCTGCAGAGTTTAGTTCCAGCCCTGATCAACACATGTCCGTAATTCTCAAGTGCTCCATCGGATCCTAATTAGTTGGTTCAGGTGTGTTTAGGGTTGGAGCTGAACTCTGCAGGAAGGTCAATCTCCAGGAACAGGGTTGAGCACCCCTGACCTAGATCATGCCAATAATGGTGCCAAAAAAACCGATTAAATGTATTTATATTGTCTGATAGTGTGATGTTATGGTTAGAAACAGTATCTGTATCAGCATCTGGAACCTAAAAAACGGGAACCAACCAGCTGATGACGGTTTTGAAGATCATAGTTTCATCACCTGAATTTGATGCTATCAGTGGCATTGATGACTTGCTTAAGAAGTTACTTAATATTTTTCAGTTGTGAAAAAAAGTGATGAACTTCATTTACTTCCCTTCATGATGACTTGAAATTCAACTTGAGTATCCTTGCCGAATTTTGCAGATCCACCTGTTTTTTTTTTTTTTTAGTAGTGACCAAAATCATGAATTAATTAGTCAAACTTTTCTCTTTTATTTTCTACTTTTTTTGCAGTCTATCCCAGCAACCATGTCAACAACATCTGTAGCATGTGGGGAAACTTCCACTTCAAGACATTCGATGGAGATGTCTATCAGTTCCTGGGCACGTGCGAGTATAACCTGGTGTCCGACTGCCAAAGCCTCATTCGCCAGTTTTCAGTTCACGTGAAGAGAACAGAACACATCACTGGCCCAAAGATCAGCAGAGTGTCGATTACCATCAATGAAATTGGCATTGAGTTGACTGAGAAACAGGTCTTAGTCAATGGAGAAAAGTAAGCTTCTGGGAAACTGCTGCTTAATTGCTCTCACAGCTTTAAAAGGCTTTAAAATGCATTCCTCTTGGTCAATCTTTCATTTGATTCTCTTCTCTTGTTCAGCGTAACGCTGCCTATCCATATCGCAGGGATCCTTGTGGAAGAGAACTCAATTTACACCAAGCTCTATTCCAAAATGGGAATCACTGTCATGTGGAACAAAGAGGATGCTGTTATGGTGAGGTTATGACTCAGTACAAGCGTAAAACAACTCTTACAAAAGTAACTAGGTTTTCAAAAAAAGCCTGATTTAAGATTCAAAAACCTAAAATACACTAAACTTGCTTAATTCCTTTTAAGATGGACAACAGTTTAGTAATTGAGTCAGATTCATGAATAGAACTGATTCATCCAATATGAGTCATATTTCGACATATTACGACATTGGACCGGACTACATTGCTTGTGCTCTCTGTTTTTGATTCACTAAAAAGAACCGGTTGCACCAGACATTTGTTAGTGAATCGAAATACACTGCTTGCGCTGCATGTTTCTAATTCGCTAAAAAGAACTAACTCACATGATTCATTGTTAGTAAACTGGACTACACTATTTGCGCTCTGTGTTTTTGATTCACTAAAAAGAACTGACTCATATGAGTCATTTGTTAGTAAATCAAACAATACATCTAGCACTGAATGTCTTTCACTGACTAAAATGAATGAGCTATTAACGCACTGTATGTTTGTTTTTAGTGTGCAGCCCTTGAAAACGATACGGTAGAACGACATGAATTTGCGTTTCATGTTGTTTAATTTTATTCTTTCAATCATTTTAGATCACAAACTAGCATTTAAAGCTTGGGTAGAACATGATTTATTTAGTTGTTGCACTGCAGACTAATTAATAAAAGCCCTATGTAATCAAAATGAAAGTTTTTTGGCTTTTAGTATGAATATGTTAGCCTTAAGGTTATCTATAAGCTAATGTGCTCCAAAACAACGTCAAAATTTGTGTTTACAAAATATAAGCATTCAAAACTTTTCACACTTCCGACAATATGAATCAACCAGTTTGATGACATCACCCTGCGCTTCAGCATCTCATCAAACTTTTCTGTTCTCTAGAATCCGAAGCGTCCCGATCCCAACACTATAAATAGACGTTGAAGCTGTGGTTGAGATCGGTCACTTGTTCCCAGTGTTAGTATTTTCTATACGGGCAATGGCATGGCGATAGGGAACGATTCAGACAGTGTAAATATGCTTTGGTTTGGGGTTAATGAGGTCTGGTTTCGCGTTGTGTTGCGAACCGTGGCAGCACGCACAGTCTACTCCAGACTTTGGCTCCGGTCCAGTAGTGCACAATGTAGGCGATAGGGAACGATTCAGACAGTGTAAATATGCTTTGGTTTTGGGTTAATGAGGTCTGGTTTCACGTTGTGTCACGCAAACCATTGCACCACGCACAGTCTACTCCAGACTTTGGCCCCGGTCCGGAGACGCAATAGCACGGATTAGATCATAAGCACGAGTCCGCATATATTAAACACTTATAAAACTACACATCCTCGGGATACAGTACAAAAATGTGCCTTTTCCCTTTTGTACCTTAGGGTACCGCCCCAGCGACAGAACTGTACCTTTTTTTTCTGAGAGTGTACTTGGAAGTATTACAGGAACAGGTGTTAGTTTGGTTTTTTTGCCAGTAAATTTGACGTTTGAGTAGGCAAAGGAGCAAAATTTATTTATTTCTCAACATGAGAGTGTTAACTAGTTTACGCCACAGGAAACCAGTAGCAGACATTTTAAGGGAGTGAACAGTCTGTGAATGATGTGGCATATTGTGCAAGAGGCAGCAACATGTTTAGTGAAATGCTATATAAGGCAATGCTCTGTTGCACACTGAAACGTATATCTATTCTTATGAACATGGTTGTTTCCAATCGTGAATTTAAGAGTGCTAGTGATATTCACTGGTGTATAGAGGGTTTGCACTTATGTCACAATTTGGTCAGTTACCCAGATGCGTGGTCATATTAAATACGTTGTTCTGCTAATTTATGCTGTCTAAACCACAAAACAAACGTGTGAATGAGGCTAAATCATATAGAGAAGGACTTAGTAAGGAGGAAATGGTGCAATATTTTGACAAACTAAAGTTAATAGGTGGTAAAGATACGTACAAGCTGTATAAGATATTAGCCTAATATTTCACCTACCTGACTGGAATTTATAAGAACAAACACAAATCTTTTCAAGATTCTTGCCCTGGAAATCCTGGTTCAGTTTGACTAACCAAAAACCTTTCGTACCTCAGACAGGTTTTTGTACTCTTCTCCTTGATTTGTTGTAACTTTTGGCAGTCTATAGTACTCCAAATGTTTTTCCCGCTCCGACTGATTAGTACAGCCAAAAACATGACAATAATTGAACATTTTCAGCAGCAATAATCAGCAAAATATGTGCGAAATCGTTCGGTTCAGTGGCATTGTTTACGTTCAATGCCGCCAATATGGCTGATTGATGACGTGTCATAAAAACACTCTATACTGACAAAAATGGGTACCATGTAAATACCGTGAAATACATAGTAATAATTTGGTACCATAGCATTATTACATTACTGCACCATGGTACTTGTTCCAAGGGCTGGCATTGGCCTTTTCCCACAAGACTAAACACAAATTATGTCTGTTCTATATTCCAGTGTTTAGCTTGTTCTTCAAATAACATTAATACTGACATAAAGTCCAAAAATACGAAGTCAAGTGATCTAACAATGACATTTTGTGTTGTCCTTTGTTAGGTGGAACTAGACTCCAAATTTTCCAATCAGACTTGTGGACTGTGTGGTGATTTCAATGGCGTTCCAGTTTATAATGAGTTCATTGAATCCGGTAAGTCACTTTTACAGCCTGATTTCTTACTTTTCTGTATATTGTCACTATTTGGCCAGTTATGAACAGTATAAATGATTATTCCTCATGGATTCCTGATTCGATGAATCTTCAGTAGTTCTAAGAATATCCAAGATCAAGTGTCTGTTGTATTTATTACAGGACGGAAGGTTGGCTATGTTGAGTTTGGTAATATGCACAGAGTTCACAACCCAACACATGTCTGCGAAGATCCTTTTGAAAGCGACGATGAGCAAAACGTGGTGGAACAATGTGAAAAGATTGTAAGTTAGAGCATAAAGTTGATAATTCCAAATTAATTTGTTGGCTAGTCCCACTATGTCACAACAGCAACTCAGAATTCTAGTATTGTTACCTTATATGGACCTTCAAGATGTTCCATATTCTTTTCACAACAGCGGGCAGATTGTGTAGACCTTTTGGAGGATTTAAAGTGGTCTTCTTGCAACTGGGTTTTGAACCCTGAGCCGTATATCAAGGCCTGTACGAATGATGTTTGCTCGCATCAACCTGAAGATGAAGACACCGACATCTCTGCACTGTGTGCCACTTTGTCTGAATATTCACGTCAATGCTCTCATGCTGGAGGAACTCCGCCGTCCTGGAGAACAGCAAACTTCTGTGGTAAGAAATACCTTGATAATTCTTGTGGAAATTATAAGATTCTTCTCTCTTGAGCTGTTCCTTTGTTTTAATTTCTTATTAATAGCAGTTGTATGTCTTGTGTTCTCATGCAGCTGTGAAGTGCCCGTACAATATGGTACATTCTGAAAGCGGCTCGCCCTGTATGGACACATGCTCACACAAAGACACAAATGCACTGTGTGAGGAACACAACATTGATGGCTGCTTCTGCCCGCCAGGTCAGTACCACTATGTATATAATATAAAACAATATTTATTTATTAATATAAACTACTTTTCAAAAGTCTGGGGTTGATAGGATTTTTATTCAGCAAGGATGCATTCAAGGGTTAGTTCACCCAAAAATGAAAATTCTGTCATTAATTACTTACCCTTATGTTGTTTAAAACCCGTAAGACCTTTGTTCATCTTCGGAACACAAATTAAGATATTTTTGATGAAATTTGAGAGCTTTCTGACCCTGCATAGACAGCAATGCAACTGACACGTTTAAGGTCCAGAAAGGTAGTAAGGACATCATTAAAATAGTCTATGTGACATCAGTGGTTCAACCTTAATTTTATTAAGCTACAATAATACTTTTTGTGTGCAAAGAAAACAAAAACAATGGCTTTATTCACCAATTTCTTCTCTTCCGTGTCAGTCTTGTGAATAATGTTTCATAATATTACTGTTTTATTGTATTTAGAGTTGAAGTCAAAAGTTTACACACATCTGCAAAATGTTAATTATTTTACCAAAATAAGAGTGATCATACAAAATGCATGTTATTTTTCATTTAGTGCTGACCTGAATAGGATATTTCACATAAAAGACATTTACATATAGTCCACAAATGAAAATAATAGTTGAATTTATAAAAATGACCCCATTCAAAAGTTTACATACACTTACCTGAATGACCCACAGCTGTGTTTATGTATTTATTTATTTTTAATTTTTTTGTTTTGTTTAGTGATAGTTGTTCACGATTCCCTTGTTTGTCCTAAACAGTTGTTCTTCAGAAAAATCCTTCAGGTCCCACAAATTCTTTGGTTTTTCAGCATTTTTGTGTATTTGAACCCTTTCCAACAGTGACTGTATGATTTTGAGATCCATCTTTTCACACTGAGGACAACTGAGGGACTCAAATGCAACTATTACAGAAGGTTCAAAAACTCACTGATGCTCCAGAAGGAAACACAATGCATTAAGAGTCGGGGGGTGAAAATATTTTGAATTTGAAGATCAGGGTAAATTTAACTTATTTTGTCTTCTAGGAAACATGTACATTTCTTCTGTAGCTTCTGAAGGGCAGTACTAAATGAAAAAAATATGATATTTAGGCAAAATAAGAAAAATGTCCACATCTTCATTCTGTTCAAAAGTTTTCACCCCTCCAGCTCTTAATGCATCGTTTTTCCTTCTGGAGCATCAGTGAGCATTTAAACCTTCTGTAATAGCTGCATATGAGATGGATCTCAAAATCATACAGTCATTGTTGGAAAGGGTTCAAATACAGAAAAAAGCTGAAAAACAAAAGAATTTGTAAGGATTTTTCTGAAGAACAGCGTATGTAAACATCTTTCATGTGAAATATCTTATTTAGGTCAGTACTAAATAAAATATAACATGCATTTTGTGTGATCCCTCTTATTTTGGTAAAATAATTAACACTTTGCAAATTCTGCAAGATGTATGTTTTGACTTCGACTGCATTTCTTAAGAACTTAATTAAGTTGATATTACTGCATTGTATCTTTGTTATAGGAACTGTGTTTGATGACATCTCAAACACGGGCTGCATCTCACCAGAAAAGTGTCAGTGCAAACATGACCGTGTCTACAACACAGGAGAGATTCTGCGCAAAGATGGGGAAGAATGGTAATACATTTTACTCAGTTTTATAATTATATGGAAACCTCAGAACTGTGAAAACTTAATTGTTTTCTGTGTCTGTTTGCAATCATTTTGTGTAATTCAGTACATGTAAGGAGGGAAACTGGATCTGTACGAGTATTCCCAGCCCTGGCCTGTGCGCAGTTGAGGAAGGATCTCACTTCACCACCTTTGATGGGAAAGAATTCACTTTCCATGGAGACTGCAGCTATGTGCTTTCAAAAGTAAGCCTGTTTTTGTTACTAACTACACCTTCTGTAATTGCTAAGACATGTTGCTAAGATTTATGTTTGTATCCATGCTTTGGGAATATGTGAAATTCATAATAAATGTCAACATTTGTGTTTTTGTAGGACTGTAAGGAGTCCACGTTCATCATACTGGGTCAGATCGTTCCTTGTTTTACTCAAGTAACTGACACATGTTTAAAGTCTGTTGTGGTGCTGTTCAACAACGACATGAAAAATGTGAGTACACCTCTCTACTTCCATAATCTTCTGTATTTGTTTTTTTTTTTTAGTAATGAAAAAAATTAGTAATGAGAAATTAGTAATTGCACATATTACAGTACTGTTCATAACTTTAAGGTCAGAAGTTTATGTTCGCCAAAGTGGCATTTGTTTGAAGTAAAACACAGCAAAGTTGTTAAATATTACAGTTTAAAGCATTTTTTTCTATTTTAATATATTTGAAAATGTAATATATTCCTGTGATTGCAAGGTATGAATTTTCAGTCTTCTGTGTCACCTGATTCTTCATAAATCATTCTAATATGTTGATTTGATGCTGAAGAAACATTTCTTATTATTAACGCTGAAAACTGTTTTTTTGGAAATCGTGATACAAAAACAGCATTTATATGAAAACCTTTTGTAATATATAAATTACTTTTCCGTCATTTTTATTCAATTTAGTGTGTGCTTGGTTAATAATAGTGTTCATTTCTTTAAAAACAAAATCTTAGTAGCATAGCTTGTGCAAAATAAAACGATGACGGTGCCCTTTCTTTTTCAGCCTCTGATTATCAAAGCTGACAGGACGGTACAACACAACGCAGAAGTTTCACTTCCTTACATGACAGGTGAGGGAGAAGAAGCACTGTACTGTATTTCTTGTCTGCGTTTTCAAGCCAATGAGCTAAAAATATATATGAAGTGTTTCTCAAACTCTTTTTCTCTCAGCTGACTTCACGGTGTTCATGCCATCATCGTTTCACATCATGCTTCAGACCACCTTTGGGCTGCAGGTGCAGGTACAGCTGGTGCCTCTTATGCAGGTGTACATCACTGTGGACCAACGCTTCCAGGGCAACACTTGTGGTGAGACCTCTGTCTTAAAAAGCACAAAAAGCATGTAAATTATAAAGTGAATCCATCGTGATGGCCAATGATGTGCGATTTGTGTGTTTATCCAGGTATCTGTGGAAATTTTAACAAAGTGCTATTAGATGAACTGATGACCCCTCAGGGAGTGGTGGAGGGTACACCGGTTTCCTTCGCAAACGCCTGGAAGGCCCAGTCCAACTGCCCCGACCGTACTGAAAGAATGGACGACCCCTGTTCCTACAGCAGTGACAGCGGTGAGAGACTGTTTGCTTCCAAAGTCAGTGTGGTGAAGTCAGAGCAGACAGTTTTTTATTTTGTATTTGTGTTGTTGTATACATCTACATAAGGGTTTAGTAGTGTGCTTAAGGGTTAAGCAGTAGTGCCTCATCAACAGATGTCAGTATTCTTCCTAAACTGTTGCATTAACCAGTATTTCTACATGAAATTACTTGGTGCCCATGTTTTGATAGTATATCTGTTCATTTATGCATTTTGCTATAGGAGTTTCACTTAAAATACCATATTTTATCATGCTTTAGAGCACTTCGCTGAGCACTGGTGTTCCAAGATGAAGGACAAGATGAGCGTCTTTGCCAAATGTCACGCCACTGTCAATCCAGACAACTACTACAAAGTATGATCTGAAACAGTAGCAGATTATAGAGAGACAAGTAGCATTTTCTTAACCTTTTGGAACTAAGTATTCATTTTATATTATTTATATTGTATTATAGCATTTATTAATATTTTGAATTGGCGTAATATTCCGATTTAGATTTAAAATGTAGTAATTTTATGTGCTTTTGTTCATTTTTATTAAAATGTTTAAAATATTTACCTTCAAATTGATGACAAATTGAATGCAAATTATCCCAGCTTCCACAGTATGTAGTGATACAACATGTCTATTTGCTTTCAGAGATGCAAATACTCCACCTGTACCTGTGAGAAGAGTGAGGAGTGTATGTGTGCGGTGTTCTCCTCGTACGCCCAGGCCTGTGCGGCTAAAGGAATAATCCTCCAGCACTGGAGAGAAGTCGTGTGTGGTAAGATGGCTGAAAATGGTTGAACCAAATGTCAGAAGTCTTTTTTTCCACTAACAACGAAATGCATTTAATTTTGTGAGGGTATTACATCTAGGATTAAAGGTAAATATTTTCCAGAGAATATTTTCAGAATTTAATTTTAGTACAATGATAATGCAAGCTGATGCCAACTTCATGTGTTTATAATATAATGCTTACCATTTTTCACAGACAATGAAAGTATATAAAAATATATAGCTGCCTTTATATTTTAGGAAGGGCATCCTTCACAAGTGGGATCATCATACAGTGCCTTGCGAAAGTATTCACACCCCTTTATTTTTTTCACATTTTGTTGCAGCCTGATGTTTTTTCCCACATCAATTTACACTCCATACAGCATAATGGCAAAGCAAAAAACAGATCTGTGACAACTTTATTAAAGCAAATTTATTACAAAATAAAACACTGAAATAAGTATATTGCATAAGTGACTCAGTACTTAGTCAAAGCACCTTTACAGCCTTAAGTCTTTTTGGGTATGATGCGACAATCTTTGCACACTGCATTTGGCAATTATCATGCCATTCTTCACCTCACCTCTCAAGCTATGTCAGCTTGGATAGGGGCTGGCAGACAATTTCAGGTTTCTCTAGAAATATTTGATTGCGTTCAAATCAAGGCTCTGGCTGGGCCACTCAAGGACATTCACAGAGTTGTCTATAAGCCACTCTTGCTCACTGTCCTGTTGGAAGGTGAAGCATACATGAGGCTTGGAATTGAAGTTCATCAGACCAGAGAATCTTGTTTCTCACAATCTGAGGGTCCTCTTTTGCAAATTCCAAGTGGGTTTTCACGTGTCTTCACTGAGGAAAGGATTGAGTTTGGCCACATAAAGACTGGAATGGTGGAGTGTTGCAGTGATGTTTGTCCTTCTGTAAGTTTCTTCCATCGAAGTTGCATAACATCTATAAGCGATATGAGTGCTCCTGAGCTACATTTTAAGTGTCCCAGAAAAGGGTATGAATACTTATGCACTGAAATCATCGGGTTTTTTTTTATTTTTATTTCTAATAAATTTGCAAAGTTGTTACAAATCTGTGCTTTGTGCTTTGTCGTTATGGTGTATGGAGTGTAGATTGATGTAGGAAAAAAGTAGTTTAAAGCAGTTTAACATAAGGCTGCAATGTAACAGTATGTGAAAAAATATGGAGGGGTATGAATACTTTCACAAGGCACTGAATTTGGGTTTGTCAAAAAGTTTGCAAACCCCTCATCTAACAAGATTAGAAGAATGCTTATATAATTTTGCTACATGCATCTTTAAGACACAGTTCCCTTTCAAACTGATCCTCACAGTAAAGTATGCAGAAAATTGTCCGGCCTCGCAGAACTACTCGTATCAGCTGCAGAGCTGCCAGCGTACCTGTCTGTCTCTGGCCTCTGAGCGCCAAAGCTGCAGAGATGACTTTGTGCCTGTTGACGGGTGCGCATGTCCAGATGGACTCTACGAGGATGAGAATGGACTGTGTGTACCTATGGAAAGATGTGCATGTTACCACAACGGACAGAAAATTAATCCCGGCAAGTCTATCACCATAAGGGAAGAACACTGGTAAGTGAATGATAATATTAATATTAGTGCACTAGTTATAAAAGAACTATGAAATTATCAGACAGTTTGACAGTTTGATATTATTTTTCTGTCCAGTGTTTGCACGAATGGAAAATTCCACTGTCATTCCTGGAAACCCAGAATTGAAGGTATGAAAAAGTATTTTTATTCACTGTATAGGTTAAATAAGTTTGCTTTTGGTTTACATCGATTACCATCACCAGTTGGTGATCATGGCATCTGTAACCAAGGCATTATACAGGGATCTTGTCAAATGTAGTAACTGTATAGTGAAAATACCTGGCTAACCAAGGTTTTGATAACTAAGAAATAACAGTCTTTAAATATTGTGTCTGATATAAAAATATGATATGATGCAGCATCTGTGTCGGATATCTTTTGCAGGATGTTCCTTTCCAAAGGTTTTCTTCAACTGCAGTACAGCAGCCCAAGATGAGCATGGATTGGAGTGTGCAAATACGTGTTTGCAACAGAATGTTGACTGTGTGAGTCTGTAGATTCCAACATCTCTTCTCTCATTTTTCTTTCCCGAAGTCTATCACTTGATTTTGCTGATGATGTTATCAGTGTGGATAACAGCATTTTGCTTGTACATAATGTTTTCTTCCTTTCTTTCCAGTTCTCACTGGACTGTCAGTCTGGCTGCCAGTGTCCCTTTGGTCTATTGGATGATGGCAGAGGACATTGCGTGAAACTGGATAACTGCCCGTGTAAACATGATGGACAGTTTTATGCACGAGGAGCTGAGATAAACAAGGACTGCAATAAATGGTCTGTAAAACCAGTGCTGTTTTAGTACCATTAATATACTATAGTAGTTTTTATTGATATTTTGCATTAGTTTTTTTTTTATTTTAATGTTTAAAGTATTAGTAATTTTGCATGTCATTTTAGTATTTTTTAAATTACCTTTTAAAAATTGTTTTTATTAATTTTTTTTAGTATAATATTTAGTTTTTTTTTAGTACTTCAGGTTAAACTGTTTACATTATAAATGTTGCAATATCTGCCTTTATATTTACAGCATTTGCAATCAAGGAAAATGGCACTGTACAAATAAAAAGTGTCCAGGCGTATGCACCATATACGGCAGCGGACATTATGTAACTTTCGATCATCAAAGATTTGGCTTCAGGGGAGACTGCAGTTATATTGCTGTTCAGGTAAGCTTATTTGGTCAGAGGCTTTATTTAAATAAAATGACAAATAAAGCTCTTCCTTCAGGAGGCAACAAGTCACATTCTCTTGTTTTGTAGGACAAGTGTAGAAATAAAACTGGCAGGTTTTATGTGATCACTGAGAATATGCCTTGTGGAACAACAGGAACCACATGTTCGAAGGCTGTCAGGATAATTTTGGGGGTAAGGCCACAGGCGTAGGTCTTCTGCTATGCAGTTTTATATTGACATTCAATACTCAAAGGGTCATGAAATACTAAAGCTAACTGTTCAGCATGTTAATGTAATTGTTACGTGTGGTATCTCTCACACAGAGAACTATGCTGCTGCTTTCTGATGGGACTGTAACAGCCACTGATCTTGGAAGCGGTCCAAAGTTCAAGTACAGTGAGACAAACGTTGGGATGTACCTTGTCATTGATGCTAACATCGGACTGACAGTTTTGTGGGACCGCAAAACCACTGTCCGCGCCATTCTGCAACCTCACTACATGGTGAGTTGAAGTCATGATTCATGACCTGCAATATTTTCATGTTTTAAACTGAAACTTCACAACAATCTCTGAATTTGATTTATTTTGACAGGGACACGTTTGTGGCTTGTGTGGAAATTTCAATGAAAATGGAAAAGATGACTTTACCACTCAGGGAAATTTGCCGACTACAGATATCATGGAATTTGTGGACAGCTGGAAAGTGTTAAGCACTTGCCCTGCTGCAAAACCAGACGTCAACCCATGCATTGCAACTCCCAATCGTCTGACATGGGCAAAAATACAATGTAGCATCATAAAGTCAGTTACGTTCAAAGACTGCCATATCAAGGTACAGTTGCAAAGACTTTTGAGTCAATAAATGAAGTTTCCTGTAAGAATCCAACATATTTTTTAAGGATGGAAATACATGTCTCTACAGGTGGATCCGAACCCATATTATGAGAACTGTGTGAGGGACTCATGCGCATGCGATGCAGGTGGAGACTGTGAGTGCTTCTGTACAGCTGTTGCAGCTTATGCACAAGCCTGCAATGAGGAAGGTGTTTGTGTAAACTGGAGATCACCTGAGATCTGCCGTACGTATCTTTAATTCTAGTGCATGTCTTAAATCTGTAATCTTTGAATTTCATTTTTATGCAGATTCTGAATTTTAAGTCATTGTGCTTTCACAAAAGAAGGTAATATGAATGAACTGATTGCTTGAATTGAATGCTTGAAGAGATGTCTTTCTTTCAACAGTGTGCTTCAGTTTTGTTGTATTCTATTTAGTTTGCTTCTACACATTCATACTTATATTCATTTTTCCCTGTTAGCTGTGTACTGTGACTACTACAATGATCACGGAGAATGCATATGGCATTACGAACCTTGTCATACAACTTGCTACAAAACCTGTCTCAACCCTGATGGTATCTGCAATAACACTTTGCCCCCCATGGAAGGTGGGTTGTCATCTGGTGTATGCTAGCTTGCCTTTTTGAAGTAATCACAATGGATATTTTTGCTGAGATAAACTTGGATTAGAAATGGCTCAAGGAATTTTTGGTGGTGTTTTTTTGTTGTATTGTAAAAGCATTATTTTTCATTTCTGGTAACTAGTTGAGAATGTTTTAAGAATGTAAACTCTATCTCTTACTTCTCTTTCTTAAACACTTTCTATTTCAAAAACAACTCTGCAATCTCCAGGGAAAGACAATATCTGTACATTAAGCATTTATTCCTCCATAACAGCCCTTTACGGGCAATGTTAAGGAAGTTTAACATTGCTTAATGTATTAAGTCACTGTTTTCGGAGGATCAAAGCAGCCTGCAGTGTACAGACATATGGTTTTTGAGTTTTACTATAGACGTTTTCCTATAGAAGAACCATTAATCAAAAGGCACTGAATACTTAATGTACTAGACATCTAATTTTTAAACAGATACAGACAGACAGATGGTTGAGCACAGAAAAGTTTTATATTAAGCAGTAGTAAAAAGTTTCCTTAAGAGCATGACAAAATTTTGCATTTTTCTATGGATTAGGGCAGTTCGGTAGTTGGTAATATAAACATTTTGTTTTTGATCATAATTTTAGTACAATGTTTATGCATTCATTTATTTATTTATTTATTTATTTATTGCAGGATGTTATCCAAAATGTCCAGACGATAAGCCTATTTTTGATGAGGAAACTCAGACCTGTGTGGAGGAATGTCTAAACGCAACAACAACAACAACAACACCACAAACTACTACTACAACAACATCATTTACCACATCATCTACCCCTATACTGACAACTACAACAACACCACCACCAGAAACTCCCACATCAACTACCCCCATACCGACAACCACCACACAGCAGCATACAACAACACCACCACCAGAAACTCCATCAACTACCCCTATACCGACAACCACAAAGCCGCCTACAACAACACCACCACCAGAAACTCCCACATCAACTACCCCCATACCGACAACCACAAAGCCGCCTACAACAACACCACCACCAGAAACTCCATCAACTACCCCTATACCGACAACCACCACAAAGCCGCCTACAACAACACCACCACCAGAAACTCCCACATCAACTACCCCTATACCGACAACCACAAAGCCGCCTACAACAACACCACCACCAGAAACTCCATCAACTACCCCTATACCGACAACCACAAAGCCGCCTACAACAACACCACCACCAGAAACTCCCACATCAACTACCCCCATACCGACAACCACAAAGCCGCCTACAACAACACCAACACCAGAAACTCCCACATCAACTACCCCCATACCGACAACCACAAAGCCGCCTACAACAACACCACCACCAGAAACTCCATCAACTACCCCTATACCGACAACACCACAAAGCCGCCTACAACAACACCACCACCAGAAACTCCCACATCAACTACCCCCATACCGACAACCACAAAGCCGCCTACAACAACACCACCACCAGAAACTCCACATCAACTACCCCCATACCGACAACCACAAAGCCGCCTACAACAACACCAACACCAGAAACTCCCACATCAACTACCCCCATACCGACAACCACAAAGCCGCCTACAACAACACCAACACCAGAAACTCCCACATCAACTACCCCCATACCGACAACCACAAAGCCGCCTACAACAACACCACCACCAGAAACTCCCACATCAACTACCCCCATACCGACAACCACAAAGCCGCCTACAACAACACCACCACCAGAAACTCCCACATCAACTACCCCTATACCGACAACCACCACAAAGCCGCCTACAACAACACCACCACCAGAAACTCCATCAACTACCCCTATACCGACAACCACAAAGCCGCATACAACAACACCAACACCAGAAACTCCATCAACTACCCCTATACCGACAACCACCACACTTTGTGAGTGTATATGGATATCTGACTGGATTAATGTATATAATCCTGCATTAGGGGGAGACAATGACTTGGAGACTTATGAAAACATTGCAGCAAGTGGAATAAAAATCTGTGAACAGCCAATAAAAATTGAATGTAGAGCTGTGGGCAGCCCTCTCATGAGCTTTGAAGATTTTATTCATTCAACAAACCAAGTTGCCAAATGCAATGTTTCAAATGGATTAGTGTGTAAGAAAGCAGAACAAACTCACCGCCCCTATAAATGTTTTGATTATGAAATACAAGTTCACTGCTGTATACCTTGTTCAGAAATAACAAAACCTACTACATCATCTACCCCTATATCGACAACCACCACAAAGCCACCTGCAACAACATCACCACCAGAAACTCCCACATCAACTACCCCAATACTAACAACCACCACAAAGTGGCTTACAACAACATCAACACCAAACCCTCCCACATCAACTACCCCTACACCGACAACCACCACAAAGCCGCCTACAACAACAGAATTATCCACATCCCCTACCCCTATACCAACAACTACTACAAAGCCTTCTACAACACCTACCACATCATCTACCACAACGCCTGGTTCAACAACACCAGAATCTACCACATCATCTACTCCTACACCGAAGCCTACTACAACACCAGCTCCAACCACATCATCTACTCCTATTCCAACAACTACTACAAAGCCTACTACAACAACATCAGGAACACCAGAACCTACCACATCATCTACTCCTACACCGACAGCTACTACAAAGCCTACTACAACAACAACAGAATCAACCACATCACCTACCACAAAGCCTACTACAACAGAAGCAACCCCATCATCTACCCCTATACTAACAACTACAACAGAATTACCCCCATCAATCTTTCAACTATAGCTAACAAACTACAAACAGAATTAACCACATCACCTACTCCTATTCCAACAACTACCACAAAGCCTACTACAACAACATCAGGAACACCAGAACCTACCACATCATCTACTCCTACACCGAAGCCTACTACAACACCAGCTCCAACCACATCAGCTACCCCTACCCCAACACAGTATACATCAACGACTGAAATCATAATTACTGGTCCTGAAAAAACAACAGCAACTGCTTTAACACAGAGCCAAAGTTCTAATATAACAGAATTAACCACATCACCTACTCCTACCACAAAGCCTACTACAACAACATCAAGAACACCAGAACCTACCACATCATCTACTCCTACACCGACAGCTACTACAAAGCCTACTACAACAACAACAGAATCAACCACATCACCTACCACAAAGCCTACTACAACAGAAGCAACCCCATCACCCCCATCAACTACCCCTATACTAACAACTACAACAGAATTAACCACATCACCTACTCCTATTCCAACAACTACCACAAAGCCTACTACAACAACATCAGGAACACCAGAATCTACCACATCATCTACTCCTACACCGAAGCCTACTACAACACCAGCTCCAACCACATCATCTACTCCTGTTCCAACAACTACCACAAAGCCTACTACAACAACATCAGCAACACCAGAACCTACCACATCATCTACTCCTACACCGACAGCTACTACAAAGCCTACTACAACAACAACAGAATCAACCACATCACCTACCACAAAGCCTACTACAACAGAAGAAACCCCATCACCCCCATCAATTACCCCTATACTAACAACTACAACAGAATTACCCCCATCATCTTCCACTATACTAACAACTACAACAGAATTAACCACATCACCTACTCCTATTCCAACAACTACCACAAAGCCTACTACAACAACATCAGGAACACCAGAACCTACCACATCATCTACTCCTACACCGAAGCCTACTACAACACCAGCTCCAACCACATCATCTACTCCTATTCCAACAACTACCACAAAGCCTACTACAACAACATCAGGAACACCAGAACCTACCACATCATCTACTCCTACACCGACAGCTGCTACAACGCCTGGTTCAACAACACCAGAACCTACCACATCAGCTACCCCTACCCCAACACAGTATACATCAACGACTGAAATCATACATACTGGTCCTGAAGAAACAACAACAACTGCTTCAACACAGAGCCAAAGTTCTAATATAACAGAATTAACCACATCACCTACTCCTATTCCAACACCTACCACAAAGCCTACTACAACAACATCAAGAACACCAGAACCTACCACATCATCTACTCCTACACCGACAGCTACTACAAAGCCTACTACAACAACAACAGAATCAACCACATCACCTACCACAAAGCCTACTACAACAG
This sequence comes from Cirrhinus mrigala, assembly GCA_036247105.1. NCBI lineage: Eukaryota > Metazoa > Chordata > Actinopteri > Cypriniformes > Cyprinidae > Cirrhinus > Cirrhinus mrigala. Next base: position 27,628,437 of record CM070031.1, on the reverse strand, counting down.
AAGCAACCCCATCACCCCCATCAACTACCCCTATACTAACAACTACAACAGAATTACCCCCATCATCTTCCACTATACTAACAACTACAACAGAATTAACCACATCACCTACTCCTATTCCAACAACTACCACAAAGCCTACTACAACAACATCAGGAACACCAGAACCTACCACATCATCTACTCCTACACCGAAGCCTACTACAACACCAGCTCCAACCACATCATCTACTCCTATTCCAACAACTACCACAAAGCCTACTACAACAACATCAGGAACACCAGAACCTACCACATCATCTACTCCTACACCGACAGCTGCTACAACGCCTGGTTCAACAACACCAGAACCTACCACATCAGCTACCCCTACCCCAACACAGTATACATCAACGACTGAAATCATACATACTGGTCCTGAAGAAACAACAACAACTGCTTCAACACAGAGCCAAAGTTCTATTATAACAGAATTAACCACATCACCTACTCCTATTCCAACACCTACCACAAAGCCTACTACAACAACATCAAGAACACCAGAACCTACCACATCATCTACTCCTACACCGACAGCTACTACAAAGCCTACTACAACAACAACAGAATCAACCACATCACCTACCACAAAGCCTACTACAACAGAAGCAACCCCATCACCCCCATCAACTACCCCTATACTAACAACTACAACAGAATTACCCCCATCATCTTCCACTATACTAACAACTACAACAGAATTAACCACATCACCTACTCCTATTCCAACAACTACCACAAAGCCTACTACAACAACATCAGGAACACCAGAACCTACCACATCATCTACTCCTACACCGAAGCCTACTACAACACCAGCTCCAACCACATCATCTACTCCTATTCCAACAACTACCACAAAGCCTACTACAACAACATCAGGAACACCAGAACCTACCACATCATCTACTCCTACACCGACAGCTACTACAAAGCCTACTACAACAACAACAGAATCAACCACATCACCTACCACAAAGCCTACTACAACAGAAGAAACCCCATCACCCCCATCAACTACCCCTATACTAACAACTACAACAGAATTACCCCCATCATCTTCCACTATATTAACAACTACAACAGAATTAACCACATCACCTACTCCTATTCCAACAACTACCACAAAGCCTACTACAACAACATCAGGAACACCAGAACCTACCACATCATCTACTCCTACACCGAAGCCTACTACAACACCAGCTCTAACCACATCATCTACTCCTATTCCAACAACTACCACAAAGCCTACTACAACAACATCAGGAACACCAGAACCTACCACATCATCTACTCCTACACCGACAGCTACTACAAAGCCTACTACAACAACAACAGAATCAACCACATCACCTACCACAAAGCCTACTACAACAGAAGAAACCCCATCACCCCCATCAACTACCCCTATACTAACAACTACAACAGAATTACCCCCATCATCTTCCACCTTACTAACAACTACAACAGAATTAACCACATCACCTACCCCTATTCAAACAACTACCATGAAGCCTACTACAACACCAGCTCCAACCACGTCATCTACTCCTATTCCAACAACTACCACAAAGCCTACTACAACAATATCAGGAACACTAGAACCTACCACATCATCTACTCCTACACCGACAGCTACTACAAAGCCTACTACAACAACAACAGAATCAACCACATCACCTACCACAAAGCCTACTACAACAGAAGCAACCCCATCACCCCCCTCAACTACCCCTATACTAACAACTACAACAGAATTACCCCCATCATCTTCCACTATACTAACAACTACAACAGAATTAACCACATCACCTACTCCTATTCCAACAACTACCACAAAGCCTACTACAACAACATCAGGAACACCAGAACCTACCACATCATCTACTCCTACACCGAAGCCTACTACAACACCAGCTCCAACCACATCATCTACTCCTATTCCAACAACTACCACAAAGCCTACTACAACAACATCAGGAACACCAGAACCTACCACATCATCTACTCCTACACCGACAGCTACTACAAAGCCTACTACAACAACAACAGAATCAACCACATCACCTACCACAAAGCCTACTACAACAGAAGCAACCCCATCACCCCCATCAACTACCCCTATACTAACAACTACAACAGAATTACCCCCATCATCTTCCACTATACTAACAACTACAACAGAATTAACCACATCACCTACTCCTATTCCAACAACTACCACAAAGCCTACTACAACAACATCAGGAACACCAGAACCTACCACATCATCTACTCCTACACCGAAGCCTACTACAACACCAGCTCCAACCACATCATCTACTCCTATTCCAACAACTACCACAAAGCCTACTACAACAACATCAGGAACACCAGAACCTACCACATCATCTACTCCTACACCGACAGCTACTACAAAGCCTACTACAACAACAACAGAATCAACCACATCACCTACCACAAAGCCTACTACAACAGAAGCAACCCCATCACCCCCATCAACTACCCCTATACTAACAACTACAACAGAATTAACCACATCACCTACTCCTATTCCAACAACTACCACAAAGCCTACTACAACAACATCAGGAACACCAGAATCTACCACATCATCTACTCCTACACCGAAGCCTACTACAACACCAGCTCCAACCACATCATCTACTCCTATTCCAACAACTACCACAAAGCCTACTACAACAACATCAGGAACACCAGAACCTACCACATCATCTACTCCTATTCCAACAACTACCACAAAGCCTACTACAACAACATCAGGAACACCAGAACCTACCACATCATCTACTCCTACACCGACAGCTACTACTAAGCCTACTACAACAACAACGGAATCAACCACATCACCTGTCACAAAGCCTACTACAACAGAAGCAACCCCATCACCCACCCCTATACTAACAACTACAACAGAATTAACCCCATCACCTACCCCTATTCAAACAACTACCATGAAGCCTACTACAACATCAGCTCCAACCACATCATCTACTCCTATTCCAACAACTACTACAAAGCCTACTACAACACCAAAACCTACCACATCATCTACCTCTTTACCCACAACTACTACGAAGCCTACTACAACAAAGTCAACCATGTCGCCTACCCCTATACTAACAACTACCACAATGTCTTCTACAACACCAACACCTACTGCTACTCCTACGTCTACTCCTACACTAACTACACCACGCTACGACTGTCCTGCATGGGACAAAAACGTACAGTTTAATATACTTGCTTTTTATTTTTGACTAAATAAAAGTGTTAGAATTCTTTCTACACAAGGAATGTACTTTAAAGCCTATCCATTGTGCCTTTTAAATACTTCAAAAAAACAATATAGTCTGCATTGCAATTTTGCATGTACTAGTCTTTCTAATTCTGTCTACTTTTTCATTACCACCAGACCAATGAGACCTTTATATTGTGTGACTGCCTCATGGCGAGGTGCATAGAAGGTAATATCATCGAAATTATCCCATTGGAATGCCCTCCACTGCAGAACATCACCTGTGAAAATGGCAAAGAACCAGTGCTTGTCAAAGATAAGCATGGCTGCTGCTCATATTATGCATGTGACTGTGAGTAAACTGGTCTTTTCAATCTTCACATTTAAAGGGATCATGAACTGCATTTTTTAAAATAATTTTATTATGTTCTCTGAGGTCCACTTAAAAGCTTAGCTTAAGCATCAACATAATTTAGAAATAATAGGCTATTTTATATCCTGTTTCCGACCCTCTCTGCAGATCAGTCTGTTTTAATAGACAGGGCACATTCAAAACTTGAAAGTAAACACCCACTGCTGTGACTGGTTAACAGTTTCACATATTAAAATAATAGATGGATGCTACTGTGACATACTCTAAAAACAACATGGGTCATTTGGGTTAAAAATGTATAAATTCCTGTGTTTGCATCCGTCTAGTATTTCCTCTACTACTGCTACCATCATATTGTTCTGAGTATAAGTGTTTTTTGTTTTGTTTTGTTTTTTGGTTGCTTTTTTAAATATTCCAAGCCATTTGTTGTATGCGCTAAAGCGCTGCCCTACGCTGTATATTATATACTTCATTATAAAGTTCAAAATATACAGTATATACTGGACAAATACAGTAATACAAACAAAGCGCACAAAGAAGGTGGTTCACACAGAGTTTTAATAAACACAGGAAACAAAGAAACACACTGCGCATTACCATAAACAAGACCGAACAATGAACAATGAAAAACAATGAAAAAAAAAAAAAAAACAAAAAAAAACTCAGGGCTTGAATACACAGACTAGAAGAAAGAGAAGAAGTTCACTTCCAGAATGAAAATTTCCTGATTCTTTACTCACCCCCATGTCATCCAAGAAGTTCATGTCTTTCTTTCTTTAGTCACAAAGAAATTAAGATTTTTGAGAAAAACATTGCAGGAATTTCTGGTCTTCAATGGTGGCCAACAGTTTGAAGGTCCAAATTGCAGTTTTAATGCAGCTTCAAAGGGCTCTACATGATCCCAGCTGAGGAATAAGGGTCTTATCTAGTGAAACGAATGGATATTTTGGACCTTCAGCCCATTGGCCACCACTTAAGTCTACTTTATGGAGAAAAATCCTGGAATGTTTTTTTTCAAAAACCTTAATTTCTTTTTGACTGAAGAAAGAAATACATGAACATCTTGGATGACATTGGGGTTAGTAAATCTGACCTTTAGTGTTTACCGAATTTGAGTAGCTTGTTCAGTTCAAATAACTGAATGCTGTTTTATCTCCTAATCACAGGCTATTGTGAAGGCTGGGGTGACCCACATTACATCACATTTGATGGACACTTCTACAGTTATCAAGGAAACTGCACTTATGTATTAATGGAGGAAATTAATCCTCAATACAATTTGAAGATCTACATTGACAGTGTCTACTGTGACCCTATTGAGCACGTGTCATGTCCCAAATCTATTATTGTCTCTTACAACAAACTAGTCATAACACTTACGAATCACAATCTCATGGGAGGTGCAGACCTAGAGGTGAGACTTTCTAGACTTGTAATGAATAACATGCTTTGTCTGCATTGCTAAGTAGCTTAAAATGTTCTTGTTATTGTCCCCTGTCATAACAGGTTTTTGAGAACAATGTAAAGATACCACTACCATATGTTCGTAATAGTGTGAAAGTTATAAGCTCAGGTCTAGACTTGATCATGAGTATGCCATTGCTGGGTGTTAATATAACATTTGGAGCCACTGGCTTTGGCATCAATATGCCATACCAACTTTTTGGAAACAACACACAAGGTCACTGTGGTAAGTCATGGATGGTGACATCACAAATGCATTGATGGTTTTTATGCATCGTCCATCTAAATTATTCCAAATAATTGTCACTAAGGAACATGCAACAACAACAAGGCTGATGACTGCATGATCCCCGGCGGGATCTTGGTGGATGACTGTGCAGTGATGGCGGATTACTGGCCAGCCAAGGGTGTGAATGGTGAAATCTGCACTCCACCAACTGCATTACCTACTGTTGGGGGTGGTGTCAAACCTACATCTAAGCCATGTCAGGCCCATTCTTACTGCAGCCTCCTCAATAGCGAGTGAGTGGATGTCTTTATGCTAAATTTCAATATACAGAGCTTCCAAAGTGAGACTTACTACTACTGTCTTTCTCAGGTTGTTCAAAGAGTGCCATCCCTATCTGCCCCCCAAGAACTTCTTTTTGGCATGTGAATATGACAGCTGTCATATGAGCAACCCTGCCGTGGTTTGTAGCAGTCTGCAGACATACGCGAGGGCTTGCTCTCAGTTAGGCATCTGCATACACTGGAGGAACTACACTAACCTGTGTAGTAAGTTGCATGTGCATATTAGCTGCACTACATATTATTGGTTACAAGTTATTGAGATTATTTGAGTGTTGTATTTGTCTTTTCTTCCTCAGATATTGAATGTCCAGCAGATAAAGTCTACAGTCCTTGTGGTCCAGCTGAGCCACCAACCTGTGCTGATATGTATGCCCAATAATCAAAATTTTTGTGGAAAAGAAAGTTTAGTGCTAAAAGGCCAGTTTTACTAAACAGGGCAAATTAGCATTAGAGAGCAATTCCATAAAAGCCCAGATGGAAGGGGAAAATTCTGCATGTGGTTTAAAGAACACAGATGCAAATGATCACAATCTACCAAGAGCAGCACAAATTACCGCCTGCTTTAAGACATGTTTTTTTGGTGGGGCGTTAAATAATGGCACAAATACCATGAATCTGACAAGCGCAAATGTTAGTAAAATGTGTTACGTGATTTATTTTAATACTCTCCTCCCATAAATTTTGTGTCTGAAAAGGAAAGAAATGCATATTCAATAGACTAATTTCGAGTAGACGTCACAGTGACGTCACTTGCAGCTGCACGCGCATAGTGGTTGCAAAAAAACACTGGTAGCAAGTGGAGGTGCTGTTCATAGGGGATGTACAGTATTAGCCCTACAGTTACAGCATGAAATATTATTTAAACATATTACTATTAACACTTGTACATAACATTTTTTTTAATTTTATCTCACAATTCTGACTTTTTTTTCTCACAAATACAAGTTTATATCTCCTAATTCGGACTTTATAACTCGATTTAACAAAACTAGTGAGTTTGTTAATTCTGAGGGAAAAAAGCCAGAAGTGTGGGATATAAACTCTGAGCCGAGGGGAAAAGAGAGAATGATGAGTTGTTTTTCCTCTGGAGTTGTGGGATATAATCTCGGAATTGCGAAAATATAGTCAGAATTTTGAAATATAAAATCAAATTTACCTTTTTTATTGTTTTATTCCATGGCTCCATAGACTGCCACTTGAACTGCCCGTAAAAAAACGTCATCCCAGTTTCGGATCTGTAAGACTATCCCACTATCTAACCTCAATTTCGTTGAATAACAGTGCTTATCGCTAGGTGACAAGCTCTTGTAATGTGCGAATAACATTTTGAAAATGACAGCTAATCAATATAATCTATACTCTTTTTAAATGTAAGTTTTTTGCACCGTATCCTTGTAATTCTCTAGTCGTAAAGGCTATCTCTCCCGGGTTTTCTGCCCCATGCTGCACACGCATCCCAAATGTTTACAAACTGATAATTGGTCTATAAGGTCAGGCACAAAAATAACTCTGTCCACACCTATTCAGTGCTAATTCTTCTCTGTGTGCCTTTAATAAATCCTGACGGTACTATTTTAACACCAAAAGACTGTTGGTAAAACTGGCTCTTAGTATTGTAAACTGAGGGATGGGAATATGACAGACTTATACTTGAAAAAAAAAACAAAAAAACAGTATTATTATGCAGTTTAAGAGCATTATAAAGCTTGTTATGCAGATGTTTATTGGAATGAATCTCAGGTGAAATGTGTCTAATAAAAAAATTAAATACTTTGCAGACCTGGACAGACCATTAATATGCCCACAGAGGGCTGCTTCTGTCCTGAGGGCTCATTGCTCTTCAACAAGGAATCAGGAGTCTGTGTGAACAAATGCGGTGAGAAGCCTTTGAGTCAAGTTTATGTGCATGCATAAGGCACTCAGATTGAGATGTACAAAAACATTGTGCCTTTCTGCATCATCCTGTATATCAAGAAATTATCTGTTTTATTTTTTTCTTCCCTTTTTGTTTTTAGGATGCCTGGATGCCTCTGGAACACCACGTGAGGTACGGCGATGTTTAACAGTTTTAACTCAATACTAGAATTCATTTATAGGTCAAAAAAAAAAAAAAAACTGTATACAGTGTCTTGCGAAAGTATTCATGTTGCTGCCTTGTTAAACTGTTTTAAATTAATTTTTTTCCACATCAATCTACATTCCATGCACCATAATGACAAAGCAAAAACAGAATTGTCACAACTTTATAAATTTATTAAAAAGTAAAAAACTGAAATAAGTACACTGCATAAGTATTCATACCCTTAACTCAGTATTTAGTGATGTGCCTTTACAGCCTCAAGTCTTTTTGAGTATGATGCAACAAGATTTGCACATTAACATTTGGCAGTTATCTGCCATTCTTCGCCTCACTTCTTCACCTCTCAAGCTCTGTCAGCTTGGATAGGGTCTGGTGGACATTTTCATATTACTCCAGAAATTTTTGATTGCGTTCAAGCTCAGGATCTGGCTGGGCCACTCAAGGACATTCACAGAGTTGTCTATAAGCCACTGAATGCTCGGGACTGGGTTTTCGTTAAGGCTTTTCTTCTACTCTGACGAGTCCCTCAGTCCCTGCCACTGAAAAACATCCCCAATGCATGAGGCAGCTACCACCACACTTTACTGTTGGGATGGTACTCTGCAGGTGATGAGCAGTGCCTGGCTTCTTTCAAACATGATGCTTGGAATTGAGGTTCATCAGACCACAGAATCTTGTTTCTCACAGTCTGAGGGTCCTTTAGATGCTTTTTTGCAAATTCAAAGTGTGTTTTCATGTATGTTTTTACTGAGGATTAAGTCTTGCCACGCCACCACAAAGCCCAGATTGGTGGAGTATTGCAGTGATGTTTGTCCTTCTGTATGTTTCTCCCATCTGCATATATGATCATGGAGCTCAACTAGAGTGACCATCAGGTTCTTGGTCACCACTTTTGCTTAGTTTGGCCAGGAGGCCAGCTCTAGGAAGAGTCGTGGTTGTTTCAAACTTCTTCCATTAAGGATAACAGAGACTACATGCTTCTGTGAACCTTCAATGTAGCAGAATTTTTTTCTGAACTCTTCCCCAGATGTGTGGCTTAATGCAATCCTCTCTCTGAGCTCTACAGGCAGTTTTTTTTATTTATTTTTTTTTTACCTCAGGGCTTGGTTTTTGATCTTAGATGCATTTTCAGCTATTAGACCTTTTAAGACGACACGTGTGCCTTTCCAAATCATATCCATTCAATTGAATTTGCCACAGGTTAACTTCACTCAAGTGTAGTAACATCTGCAAGCAATATAAATGCTCCCGAGCTAAATTTCAACTGTTCCAGATACTTATGCAATGGAATGATTTATGTCTTTTATTTGTAATAAATTTGCAAAGATGTTAAAAACCAGTTTTTGCTTTGCCATTATGGTGTATGGAGTGTAGATTGATGTTGAAAAAAAGTACTTTAAAGCAGTTTAACATAACGCAGCAACATAAAAAAATGTGAAAAAAAAAAAATAAATAAAAAATGAAGGGGTATGAATACTTTCGCAAGGCACTGTACATAGATAAATTCTTCACTCTGTAATCAAGAGCAAATTTACATTATGTGTCGACTTTAAGGAATTACTTTGAATAATGACCGGACTAGACTTTAAACTGAATTCTCGATAATTTGTGGCAGTTCAACGAGGTTTTCGAGCACAAATGCGAGGAGTGTGTCTGCGATAAGGCCAGCAAATCGGTGATCTGTAAGCCCAAGAAGTGTCCTGATGTGAGCCCTGTGATCTGCACTGCGCCCGGCTTTGTGCTGGTCAACATCTCCAATCCTTCAGACCCATGCTGCAGCAAACAAGTGTGCAGTAAGTTCATGTGCAGCTTTTTTTGCAGAGTTTTGCCTTAGGTTTACATCTTCCTTTTCTTAAGTCTCCTTTGTGTGATGTAGATTGTAATCCCAACTTGTGCCCATCTATGGAAAACAAGTGTCCAGTCGGGTATGCACCAACCATGCAAGTGCCTGACGGAAAATGCTGTCCAGAAATCAAATGCGGTATTGCTTTTATTAACACTTCAGTTAATTTCTGTGACATTTGCATGCTTATTTTTTTCTCAGATGGTGTCTGTATTCTCTTTAATATAGTTTTGAGTTTTGTTGTTTGCCTCCTCAGAGCCAAAGAATGTGTGCGTCCATAAAAATATGGAATATCAGGTATCTAAAATGACTTGTAATATTACTATTTTTAATTTTAAGGACTTAATAATAAAAGTTTTACATGCTCACTTCTCCCATGACTTCCCTCAGCCTGGTACCACCGTCCCCGTTGTTGACTGCCAGGAATGCACCTGTTCATGGGACGTGGATCCTAAAACACAGTTGTTCATGATCAAATGTGCATTTGTGCAGTGCATTGAGAAATGTGATCTTGTAAGTTGCATGACAAGCTTCTGATCAGCTTGTTTCAGGACTGAGTGTAATTTCATTGACTTCATTTAATGTTTGTTTTTCACAGGGTTATGAATATGTTGAAACGAGCTCTGACGACTGCTGTGGAAAGTGTGTGCAAACTCATTGCATTGTCAATGTCAATGGCAACAATGAAATACTGAAGGTAAAGTCAAAGATCCAAAATTCAGTCGCCTTGAGATGCGGAATATTCAGATGGAACTTAAAAGAATGGATATTCCTTTAGAATAGATCACTAGTTATTAATTATTCCTTGAAAATCTCATTCCTCCCAAAAATTTTTTGCAATTAATTTGACATTGTTCTCTTTTGGTTCATAGGAAGGAGAGAGTTTAGCTACAAATCAGGGCTGTGATAAAATCACATGTACTAAAGTTAACGGACAGTTCATCACCAACAAACACACAGTCCAGTGCCCCTTCTTCAACATTTCCAACTGCCAGCCTGTCAGTACTTCAGATAACACACCAACACACATTTACATGTTATACTGATTGATCATGGTGATTAAATCACATTGATGACATTCTGCCTTTCTGATTCGTTCTACAGGGTACCGTCCAGCTGTCTCCTGATGGCTGCTGCAAAGTTTGTGAGTAATTTTTTTTTTTCACAATGTGAATTTTGGTTGATTTGAGATGATTATTAATGTGCGTTCAATTGCCTGTGTTTGTAGGCGTGGACCAAGTTAAGGGATGTCAAGTACAGACCGTTCGCGATTACATAAATCACAACGACTGTCAGTCAGAGACGAGAATAGACCTGACATTTTGTGGTGGAGACTGTACAAGTTTTAGCAGGTGAGTAGGCACAGACTCTGTTACGAAAACCAACATAAGTGGCATCCTAGCTGAAACAGACATCATTTGAAATTGTTTACATGTGTTTTTTTCTTTTTCTCACATTCATAGGTACACTTATCCTGAACTGTCGTCTTGTAGCTGTTGCCAGGCCACTCGCTCAAGTAATCGCACGGTAGATCTTGGTTGCCTAAACGGAGACATAGTGACCCACACGTATGTCCATGTTGAGGAGTGCAGCTGCAGCAAAACTAACTGTCATTGAGCGGAAGCAAGCCGCACACTCACTGAAGGCAGCCAAACAAAAGGCAACTTTAGGTTTCCGTGAGCAGCAGCAGTGAATCACCCACCTGAAGACTCCGAAATATGAATTCTTTGAGAATCTTTGTTCGGAAATTAATATAAATTGCAAATGCTTTGTTTAACACTTCTTAAACATTATCTATAGAGCTTTTCTTTTTTCTTTGTAGGATAAATATGTACTGTTTTGCTAGCTTGAAATGAAAAGCAATTAAAAAGGCATTTTAAAACTAAATGGATGTTTATTGAGTCGTTCATCGAGAATATTTTTAGAGTTTGTGTGTGGTGTTTATGTATTTATTTATACATATCTAACATTTGGTCATGACTTGCGCCATGATCTACTGTATGGGTTAAAAAAATTACCAAGTACGGTCAAAATTGTATGATACAATTAAGTTGCTTTTGAACGTGAAGATCATCAAAGCAGGTAAATCTTTAAAGGATTAGTTCACTTCCAGAATAAAAAATTTCCTGATAATTTACTCACCCCCATGTCATCCAAGATGTACGTCTTTCTTTCTTCAGTCGAAAAGAAATTAAGGTTTTTGAGGAAAACATTCCAGGATTTTTCAATTGTGGCGAATGGGTTGAAGGTCCAAATTGCAGTTTTAATGCAACTTCAGAGGGCTCTACACGATCACAGTTAAGGAGTAAAGTTGTTATATAGCGTAAATTATCAGTACATTTTTATTCTGGAAGTGAGCTAATCGTTTAAGTGTATAAATCACCTTGTTACACTGCTCCTATGTTTCTATTTTATAGTAGTGTTTGTTTATGGACAGTCATGGGACAGTAATTGCATGCCAGGCCTTTAAGTTTTGCTACTTTTGCTGTTGTTAAAAGGGTAACTCTTACGTTGTGAGAATGTCAGAATTCCTCCCAGTCTTTAGCGCTGGTTAAGGACTCCTATATTTTAAACTTACATGGGAAAAAAAATGTTTACATAGTAATGTAACAGATATTCTGACAGGATGTCTAATTTATCCTTTAAGAAAAGTGTTTACAATCTAGCAAAATTGATCAAGTATCAAGATCTCTAACAAACATTACTAGGATGTCTTTGGAAAGTAGACCACCGTATTGATTTGGTTCAATACGAAGTATATTTAATGTAATAATTTGAGTTCTTTGATAGTACCAGACATCTCTCTTTCTTTGCACGTAATGCAACAGAATCAACGAATATCAGTCACTGAACAAACAGGATTTTTCAACAAACAGATGAAAAAAAGGAGAAAACCTAATATAATCAATTCACTAAGTTAACTACAACTTTATGACTTTAAATGACTTTTAAGTTTACCAACGGCTGATAACTTAAATACTCTTGTTCCTCTAATGAGTAACAGGCAGTCTATTAAAACAAAAAAATCCTCGTCAAGACAACTAAAGATTATTAGTATTTAGCAATGCAAGGAGCTACTAGGAGCTACATGTAAAACAGCAATCATTTTTAAAGTCCCTATGAAATGAAGTCTTTTAGCTTTGTAAGAATATGTTAGCCTTAAGGTTATCTATAAGCTAGTGTGTTTCAAAACAGGGACAAAATTCTCATTTACAAGATATAAGCATTCAAACCTTACAGTCTCTCACTTCTGGATCACTTATACCAATATGGATCAACGATTTTGATGACATCACATCAAAACATTGTGTAGTCCATTCATTATTAATGGCATGCAAATCTCAGCCTATAATTTCTGTCAATTTTATGATAAAATACAAAAATATGTGTTTTTACGCTCTTTAATTTGTAGTGAGATCACTCTCTTCGCTAATTTGTAGTGAGATCACTTCATTTGAATACGTTAAAAAAAAAAAAAACGTGTCATGAAAACGATGAATCAATGAGTTAAAAAAAAAAAAAGTTAATAAAACATTGTGTGGCTATAGTCATAATAGTATTAATTTAGCCTGCCTCTGAAAAAGCCAACAACTTTGCCAACATTGTTTTATTTTTCTCATAAATCAGCCAGTTAACCGAGTTTTTATTGCTGTTTTTCATGTTAAATGTGAAGACAGGTTGGATGCCACAGCCTTTTTTTTTTTCTTTTTGGGCGGAGTAGGTGTAATTTTCAAATTAACTTATGTAACATTGTAACAATATAACATTAATTTTATTACACTAATTATTTCATTTTAAAGTCATTTAAAGCATTCTATAGATATATTTATCATTTCTGTGAGGCAAGTATTCGCTGAGTTTCGGATCATTTTTGTGAAGCGTTCCTCCTCCAGAGACGGCAGAAAGCGAATGTTTTGCTTTATTTTACAAAAGAGCCTTTTGCAGTTCCGAATTATGTATTACTAATATTAAATTTCTGCTGTTATTAAAAAAAAATGCAAGTGAATCCAAAAAATGTGATTTAATGTCCTGCAAAGCGCGCTTTAGCTTCCACTCTCCGCACAAACGATTGGATATGTGTCTAACAGTGCACATTTATTTAGCTTAAATGTTTAAATTAATATTGCGAAATGCATCAAGTGTCTATAGATTTTATTTTATGCAAGTCCTATTTTATGCAAGGCTATTGTTCAAACATATGCTCAACTCATTGCCGCTGGCCACTTGGTTGTTACTTTAAAAAACAAAAGCTTGAATTTAACAATCATAAAATGTTCCAAACATATTTCTAAATCAACTTAATAAAGAAACAAAACAAAATCTAGCCACTTTGCCATTAAAAACCAAAACTGAACTATTTTAATGGCTGCAACAGCAGCTGTGTAATAAACACGGCCCTGTTCTAATAAGTTGTCAGACAAGGGCAGGGCTCGGGCTTGAGCGTCTCAGGCCAGGGCTGGGCCCATATGCACCTACATACCCTGCATACCCAGACACTATGCCACTGAGTGGACCTTTGATAAGATTTTGTGATGCAATATATGCTGGCGACTTGCACCATAAAATTGTTTCGATGACTCAATTTGGAAAATTGGGACAACATTTGGACAGGTTTTGAACAAATACTTGAGTAAATTTTACTAACCATTTTAGAGTAGTTTTGTTGAGCTCACACTAAATAATAAACTGACTCCTAAAAACTTTGTTAGAAGAACTTTTTGCAAGGTAGATATTTTTTTTTACAGTGTACTGTGATGCATGCCGAAACAATGTTTTGGTCTTCATATTTGATTTGCCATGTGGCATTCCTAGAGTGCTGATATACTGTACAGTTCAGCAAAATGGGGAGTATTCCATTTTTTTAAAAGTGCTGTCAGACTGTGCTTTGCTCAGAGATGCACAATGGTGTGTCTAAATAGACTTCTAAATAGACTTTTGCAAACCCAGAATCAGCAATGGTTAGGTAAGTAGCTATTTATTCAATACCGTGCAACCCCGACTGCCTAGAGTCACATCCTTGTTTAATTTGAGATGATGGAGATAAATGCAATGACGATGTGTTTCTCACCAGGTTTTAATGTCTCAAACAGCTTTGGGATGTTAAACATTTATTTAGAATTCAATGGTAATGTATATACTGGGCTCCTCCTTCTGATCAAAGATTATATTCAAAAGAAAAATATTATAGTGACTATATAACAATAGTCACTATAAAAGAGCCAAGTTTTGGCAGGTAGCTTACATTAGCTCCTGACAGTGAGTGTTTTCTCCATGGGGACTGTGAAGATCTCCCAGATGTGGATGCTGAGATGGGTTGTCTTACTGGTGGGGCTGCAGTCGATACATGCAGGTTAGAAAATAAAAATGAATAGTTACTGCAAGAAATGCACACATTATAAGCAACACAATTTAACTGTATGATTCTTTCTTTGTTTAAAGACTTCATGCTCGATGTTAAAGATATTGAAGATACTGTGGACACCATACGGTCAACAACAACGGCAAAAACAGGTGAATATATTATTCGTGTTCATAGATTATACTTTATGAGATGTACTAATTACAATGATTGGCAAAAAATCTATAACTTAAAATTAGTCACAGATTCTTGCTTTAGTTTGTCTAAACACTAAACACATTAAACTCAAGGGCAACATTTTGCTTTTAAAAGTGGCAAGGAAAGATGTGCCACTGACATATTCAAGTAAATACAAGTAAAATGCAGACTTTTCTTCTTATTATTAACTGGAAGCTGTTGTAAATGCTTCAAAATTACATGCAGATATCATATAAACTAAACAAAACAACTCAAATTATTATGTAACCCCCATTTTTGAACATAGGCGTGAAAGTGCACTATCCAACCTTAAATTGAACAAATACATTTTCTAATGTGAATTTGAAGTACCATTTCAATGGTAATGCAGTGTCAGATTTTAAAATGTATTTCAAAGGATGAATTTTGAGGTTTTAAACATTTAATTGATATATAATTTATAATCATTTCAAAAACATGAGAAAAAAGGCAACAAAATAGACTTTTGGTGACAAAGGTCAGAACTCCTGTTATGATGTAGATTTTTGAGGCGCACTCTTGTCATAAATTAATCTGTTACTGTTTCTACATAATTTGAACAAAAACAGTGGTTAAATATCTATTTAGGAGTCCTAGACCTTTTCAATGATATATATATATAGTTTGTCATGATTAGATTAGGATTTATTTGTAATATAGTGACGTAAACTTAGGCGTCCCTCTTAGGGGACGGTGACGTTTAAAAGGTTAACGTTTAAGCAACACCATGCTTGATAAATAACATACTGTAGGTGAACATGTAAGTCTTTGCATTCTCTTTTATTTAGTTCCAGTTCGTGCCAGTAACCATGTCAACAACGTCTGCAGCATGTGGGGAAACTTCCACTTCAAGACATTCGATGGAGACTTTTATCGGTTCAAAGGCATGTGCGAGTATAAGCTGGTGTATGACTGCAAAGACCCCAGTCCTTGGTTCTCGGTTCACGTGAAGAGAATGGAAGACACCAACAAATCAGAAAGCCCAGAGATCAGCAGAGTCAGAGTTACCATCAGTAGCTTAGAATTTACGTTGACTAAGAGCCAGGTCATGGTCAATGGAAAAAAGTAAGATTCTGGGGAAGTGAAATGCTGCTCACTTCCTCCCGCATCAAACACAAAATAGCTAAAAAAATATCAACTGGCTTTAATTTGAATGTTTTCTTTTATTTAGTGCATCGCTGCCCGTGTATGAGTCAGGAATCCATGTGGAAG
Organism: Cirrhinus mrigala; assembly: GCA_036247105.1. Lineage (NCBI taxonomy): Eukaryota > Metazoa > Chordata > Actinopteri > Cypriniformes > Cyprinidae > Cirrhinus > Cirrhinus mrigala. The sequence continues at coordinate 27,612,019 of CM070031.1, read as the reverse complement.
AGAATACAATTTACATCAAGCTCCATTCCAAAATGGGCATCACTGTGATGTGGAATAAAGAGGATGCAGTCATAGTGAGTCATTTATTCCTACATGCAAATGACTACACATTTACTACAGTACTTCAGACTGTGTCCAGGTTTCTAGTTCCAAACTAGGTTCTTAAAGGGGACTTAAATGTCTATTTACCACAAGTGGGTATGATTCTTTAGGGTATTAATGAAATGTCATGTCTGTAACATACTTTGGTTAAATACCTCAAAAGCTGTGTAAAACAACACCCTTTTACCTTGTAAAAACAGCTCTGTTCACAGCGACTTGTTTCTGTGCATACCTCTGTAAATGGCTCAAGGTGGTCTTATTCAAATAGGTAGCTATCTATGTAGAAACCAGCTGCAAATTTAAATACCTCGCTGGATGACAGTTACAGACACCTTGTTCTGTTTTCAGCTCTTCTGATACCCTCATCCTAGCCATCATAAGTGTACATGACTTTCTTCTTTCAGACAAATACAATTGGCGTTACATAAAAAAGCTAAAATGTATTTAAAAGTGTGACCCATCACCACCCTGTCAAGCTACATCAAGCTACGCCTATGTACCAAGTAGATAAGTATATATACCTATGACGTACTATATAAATGATCTTGTCTCTATGTATCTTAATTATACCGAAATTAAGCACCCATGTTGACACAGCAATTAACGTCAACCCACAATTTACACATGCTGAATAGACCAGAACAAAATTTCCAATTAATTTACTCACCCCCAAGATGTTCATGTCTTTCTTTCTTCAGTCGTAAAGAAATTATGTTTTCTGAGGAAGCCATTTCAGGAATATTCTGTATATAGTGGGCTTCAATAGTGCCCCTGAGTTTGAGCTTCCAAAATGTGGTTTAAATGCACCTTCAAAGGACTCTAAACGATCCCAGCTGAGGAAGAAAGGATCCTATCCAGCAAAACGATCAGTTATTTTCTCAACAAAAAAAAAATTGCACTTTGTATACTTTTTAACCTCAAATGCTTGTCTTGTGTAGTTCTGTGCATCTCTGGGTTAAGACAGTTAGGGGCTATTTTACTTTTTTTTTTTTTGGAAAGGGCATTTGACCTTCTTTGCATGTTCACTTTGTAAACACTGGGTCAGAACTTCTGCAGCGATGTAGGACGATTTTGAAGTTGAGGAAGAAAATGACATTGGTCAGCAGAGCTAGACCAAGATGAGGTTAATGGTTAATGGTTTCCCTGTGGTACTGTTTCAGGTGAAGTTGGACTCCAAATATTCAAATAGCACCTGTGGATTGTGTGGCGATTTCAATGGAGTTTCAGTTTATAATGAGTTTATTCAGTCAGGTGAGTAGCTGTAATTGACTTGTGTCTTTTTTCCGTATTATTTCTCAATTGCATTTTTCCTCATGGATTGCAATTTTTCTGATTTTCAAGATCAAGTGTCTTCATTATTGAACTCATCTTTGTCTTTTCCTAATTTAGAACGAAAGCTTGGCTACAATGAGTTTGGAAATATGCACAAAGTTCCCAACCCAGAACGTTCCTGCAATGATCCTTCTGAAAAAGACGATGAGCGTAACTGGGTAGAGCAGTGTAAAAATGATGTAAGTTGCAATAGGTGTCTGTATGGGTTTATTAGATTTAAGTGGAATTTTCTAATGCATGGATGCGTGATCTTCATCCAAAACAATTTGGCAATCACTCTCTAAGACAAATGCCTTAAAGAATTACTATATTGATATTTAATGGACCTCTGAGGGTAAGGTTTTAAATATACCTATATATGTGTCCCTACAGTGGGCAGTAACACAAACCATTTGTGAAAACCTTTTGAAAAAAGAAGACTGGTCCTCCTGTATCAAGGTTTTGAAACCTGAGCCATATATCAAGGCCTGTATGAAAGACATGTGCTCTTATCAACCTAAATACAACTCAACGCACTGTGCGACTTTGTCTGAATATTCACGTCAGTGTTCGCACGCTGGGGGAACTCCACCGACCTGGAGGAGAGCTGGCTTCTGCGGTAATAACTACCACTGAGCTGATGTCACAGTATTCTTCTCTCTTGAGCTTTTTGTTTGTTTTTATTCCTTGTTCTTTTGAATTATTAGCAGTTGTAAAAACATCGTATGTCATGTGTTCTCATGCAGCTGTGACGTGCCCCTACAACATGGTACATTCTGAGAGCAGTTCCCCCTGTATAGACACATGCTCACACAAAGACACAAACGCACTTTGTGAGCAACACAACATCGATGGCTGCGTTTGCCCATCAGGTCAGTTCCTAATTCACAATATTTAATTTATTTATTCTTAATTTTAAGAAACACATATAGAATGTTGATTTTGCAGAACAATCACCAAGACACATTTCATGAAATGATGTGCCTAAAATCTGTCTGTCTGTCTGTCTGTCTGTCTGTCTATCCGTCTATCTATCTATCTATCTATCTATACAATGTGTGTGTGATTGTTCTTTTATATATACTGTACAAGAGCACCTGGAGATTTGGTTGGGTCTTCACCCATTAAATATAACATAAATTATAAAATAAATAAATTAATAATAGTGATAATAATAAACAATAAACTAAATAAAATGTGATAATATATTTTAAAATAAAAAGAGAGTATTAAATCAAAATAAAAATTATTTTATAGTAAAATTAAAAATAAAATGCAAAAACGATTTTCTAACTTAAAATCAGCAAGCTTTTATTTGGGTTTATTTTATTTTGGGTAATTAATTAATTAATTAATTAATTAACTTTTTTTTCTAAAGTGGGCTGCTTTTATCATTAAAATAAAAATGCACAAAATAAATTTTGTATAATCGTGATGCATGTGATATCGAATTGCATCGAATCATTGACATGATAATCGTAACCTAATTGAACTGCTAAACCAGTGCCGATTCACACCCTTAGTATGTATGCATAAAATTGCTATTTCTGAGTTGGATTTTGCAGGAAACTACAAACACTATTTGTAATTTTGGGTTATAGGAACTGTGTTTGATGAAATCTCAGAAAGGGGCTGCATCCCAGTGGAAAAGTGTCAGTGCAAACATGACCGCACCTACAGCCCAGGAGAGGTTCTCCTCAAACATAACGAGGAATGGTAATAAAACACATTTCACTCTGTTCTTATTTTCACCTTTTCTTTGTCTATGTCTTTAATTGGAAAAAAGTACTTCAACTAAAACACACTGTATACCACTCTATTATATTACTATATTGTATCATGTAGGGGGTTGTTTACAGTGTATTTTTGTAACTGTATTGTGTAATTCAGTATATGTAAGGAGGGAAACTGGATCTGTATGAGTATTCCCGGTCCTGGCATTTGCGCAGTAGAGGAAGGATCTCACTTCACCACCTTTGACGGGAAAGAATTCACTTTCCATGGAGACTGCAACTATGTTCTTTCAAAAGTAAGCCTGTTTTAGTTACTAACTACACCTTATTTAACTGCTAAAACATGTTGGGATTTTTTTGTTTATTTGTTTGTATCTATGCTTTAGGAATATGTGAAATTCTTAATATGCATTTGTGTTTTTGTAGGACTGTGAGGAGTCCAAATTCAACATATTTGGTCATATTATTCCTTGTTTAACTAAAGATGCTGACACCTGTTTGAAATCTATTGTGGTGTGGTTTGACAACGACAAGAAAAATGTGTGTACACTTTTCTACTTTCAAAACAACACACAATCCTATATATTTGATTGTTATAAAACAGATCCTTTTAAACAATATAAGTAATGATATGTACATATTACATTACCGTTCAAACGTTTGGGGTCAACACGTTTTCTTTTTTTTTTTTTTCTTTTGTATATAAGTATCTTTTGCTAATGCAGGCTGCATTTATTTGTTCAAAAATAGAGTAAAAACTGTAATATTGTAAAATATTACAATTTAAACGACTATCTGGTTGTTCACTTCGATGTTGTGTTGAATGATACAACACTAGGGGTTTCTCTTGGAAGCCCAAACACCTCTGGCATAATTGACAAAAGACATATTTGCAAATTTTGCATACCTGGCCACATCCCAAACTGTCTAAAAGAGCTTCACAGGCGATATTCTGTGTGTTTACATCATGCCATTCCGACCCATGACCTTCTGGTTGTGGTTTGCATATCTCTCATTTTGATCGGTATTAGCTTTGCTTTCAGTGTTTTGACCGTGCTCACTAGAGGTTGACCGATTGATCAGCTGGCTGATTTTTGCCATTTGTTATTTAATCAGCATTGGCTGATTGTGCTGCAAATTAGGCCAGTTTATAGGCAGGCGCATCTGTGGGCAGCTTTGTGTTGTTGTGGAACGGCGTACCAGAGAATCTCTCACAGGCTGCGTAAGACGGAGCAGCTTGCACTCTGCAACAGCACACAGAAAGGGTTTATGGCATTTCACTATCCCATCCAATGTTTCTTTTTCACAATTCCTCTAACAGCAACTTAGAACGAAGTACTAGTGGTGAAAGAAATCCCAAGGGATAATAAATAGAACTGACAACTGACAAAACGCCTTGTCTTTGTGTGTGGTCTTTCACTTACAGCAATCTTGAACATGAATGTCTCAGATTCCACACACCAGTACAACCCAAGCGCTCTTTCTCTACAGGTAGATTGTCTTTATCCATGTTGAGATCTTTCATTGGTTTTGACAGACATTCTTCTGGGATTCTTGCTAACACCTTATGGCTATTATTACTTATCCATTTGGATAACTGGAATCCTCCTTTGGAGCAAACTTCAGTTAAGTATTTAACCATCTGAAGTGCCTCCTGTTCTGTGGGAATAGAAATTAAACAATCATCTACGTAAAAGTTATGCAGAATAGAATTCAATCCTTGTAATCTTTGGCAAGTTTTCTCAAAGCAAAATTGCTACAGCTTGGTGACTGTAGCTCCAAACAGATGGACTTGCACTCTGTATTCTTTGAAGCTTTGCGTAGTATCCCCTTTGGTGCCACCATAGAAAATGAAGAAAATCCATATTCTTTTGTGATACTTTTATTTGATGGAACATGGCCTGAATATCTGCCATCAAAGTCACATGTTCTTGCCTAAACCTTGTCAAAACACCTAACAATGTGTTGGTGAGATTTGGGCCTTTGTGAAAATTGTAAATTCACGGACACTCCTTTGAAAACTGCACTGCAATCAGACAACGCTAATCTTCTTTTTAGGATGGTATACCCCATGATGTGGGATATACCACACCTTACCATCGTCTCAAAGTAACTGATCTTGTGGTACTGCTTCAGCATACCCCTTGTCAATAACATCAGTAGGAAAAGCAGTGTACTCTTCTTGAAACTCCTGGTTCCAACTGAACTTTCTTTTTAAAGCTCTTTAAATGTTGTTCTGCAAAGGAACCTAGTATTAGGCATGATAACGTCATTCTTTTTTAAGGGTAGGTCAATACAGTAATAACCATTTTCAGTGCTAATTAACTGATTCATAATCTCCATAAACCTCTGATCTTCTCTAGACATTTTGAAGTCATCTTTTGAAGATTTCTCATCAAAATACTTGTACCGAGCAACCAGTAACTCTTCCAGCTTGGTCATGGAAATCCTATTAGCAGTGACTGACTGAAAGCCAACCTTTCATCTGTCATCTGCTTCCTTTGCAAAACCATTTCTGACCCACCCCCATAGGGTCTTGATGGCATAGGGTCCTTGACCTTCACTACTGATGATCTCCCATCGTTCCAAGAGCTGTGGAGCATTTGTGCCAATTAACAATCCAACATCAGCATCCAGTTTGGGAATTTTGACATCATCCAAATACATCCATTTCCTTAGATCTTCTGGATTAAGGACATTATCTTTACTTATATGTATTGTCTTCTGAGTAAAGACTTCTGGCAAATCTGCAGTCATTTTTTCTCATTCTTTTTTGCAACACATTTTCATCAGTAGCACCATCATAATTTGTGATGTTTTCCGCAAAATTCTTTCCTTATTATAATGAAAATTATAATAAGATCTCAGATAAACCATATATTGTCATAGCCGTGTGTTTAATAGTCACATTGAATCAATGAAAACAGTTAAATCCGTTTATTTAGATGCAGCAAATAATCCTGGGATTTTTCTTCAAGCGTATTTGGAGTTTCCATGCAAGAGCGCCCTCTGGCCTTCGGATGAAGATTTACTGCTAATCACAGAACCATGCTTCACTGAAAGATACACATGGCAGTTGCAGCTTCTGCCTAATCGCCAATGCGATTTAATTTTAATTTATCATGCAGCCCTACTGTAGCTTATTTATTTTTTATTTGAGCTTGGTGTATTGCGTCGGTGAATATGTAAATGAGATGTTGCATCTGTGTTCTTTAATTTGCGCATTGTTAATAAATCACCCACAGAAATTTCCCCTCCCATCTATACTGTTTTGGAATTGCGTTTTTGTGCTAATTTGACACTGTAGATGGCAGATCAATAGGAAAGCATGATCTAGTTTTCCTTTTCCTAAGAGGCACCTGGAGGATAAATCCCCTCTTGGGATCTCTCAGTGGTTCTTCAGTTCCTACAGAGAGATCCATTTGATCCATCATCAGTCAGTTGACCCCTCTATGAAGACAGTCTTCCTGCCTGCGCTTACTTCTGTCAAGAGTGTGAGGGATCTTCAAGCCCTCTCTGTTAGCGAATATTCTCTTACTCTTATGTTGACCTGAGACTTTGGCCTGGATATGAGCCCAAGGTTTCCACCACACCTTTCCACCCCACCAGTGGTAACCTTGCAAGCTATCCCTCTTAGGAAGGGGACCCTGACCTGTCTCTGTTGTGCCTAGTGCAAGCACTACTCATTGATTTAGAACACACGCTGAGTTTCAGACTACCTGAACAGCTCTTTGTCTGCTTTTGGGTCAGCAGGGGAATGTATTGTGGATGCGATCCTGACGGCCTATCAAGCTAGAGGTTTGTGCCCACTGGGAGTGAGGGCTTACTTGACCAGGGGCGTTGCTGCTTTATCAGCTTTAGCATATGGTTCTTCACTAGCAGACATCTGTAGAGCTGCAGTTTGGGCTACACTCAACACATTTGCCAGATTCTATAATTTGCGGATGGAACCAGTTTTATCCAGAGTTCTGAATGTTAGTTCTTACTGTCATTCAGGTGACTGACAGTATGTAGAGCTTGCACACAGCACTTCCCCCTATCTCAGGCATTGTGGTCATTGAGTCCAGTTCAGTTTCTTTTCACGAACCCTAGACAAGCTTCCATCATTTAAGCACTTTTTTGCATAGCTTAGTCCGGCAAAAGAACTCGCTCTTTTGTCGTATCTGTTACGGAAGCAGACGGACAACTGAGGTAAGTGAAATACAAGAAGTTTATTAACAGCAGAGCGGTAGATGAATGATGACGTGCAGCAATAGGTAAGTTTGATAGTTCGGAAGTTCAGAGTCCTAGAGTGGATGTCTACGAGATGGATGATGAATGTTTCCTTTTCAGGAACGACGGGAGATGCACTGCAGGTCCGATGACGCACACACACCGTTTGCTGACAGCTGACAGATTTACGGCACACACACCACTGATTGAATGCGGCTTGACTTGACAGACTGGAATGAAACAGAGACAAAGGTAAGTATATTCAGGTAAGAAGGTAGTTGTGATCTTGGAGAGAGTCTCACAACGAGTCCGCTTCGGATAAACAAGCCCGGACAATGACTGGTGAGTGGTGCGTGCTTATATGTGTGTGGTGATTGAATCCAGGTGACGGTGATTAGAATTCAGGTGATTGTGAACGCTGCGTGTGAGTGGCTGCAGAACCTGACCAATCCGTGACAGTATCATTCGACACAATATCGAAGTGAACTACTGAAAGGGAATGACTTGTGCCCCTTATGCCACAACTTTGAACCGTCTTTAGGCATTTTCTATTTCAATATATTTAAATATATAAAAAATATATTATGTAAATATATACAAATCATTCTAATATGCTGATTTGCTGCTTAAAAATGTTGAAACCGGTTGTGCCATTTAAAAGTCTTCTGCAATTCTGAGTAATTAAACATGAAATATGAAATAGAAATCTTTTGAAACATAATGAGTGACTTTACTCTCACCTTTAATCAATGTAGTGTGTCTACGGTAAATATAAATATGAATTTCTTTTAGAAAAAAAAGTCCAAGTGATCCCAAATATTTGAACAGTAGTGTATCTTGTGTAAAATAAAACTATGACTGTGCGCTTTCTTCTTCAGTCTCTGATTATTAAAGCTGATGGGACGGTACATCACAATGCAGAAGTTTCACTTCCTTACATGACGGGTGAGATAGAAGAAGTTCTGTATTTCTTGTCTGTGTTTTAGAGCCTTTGTGCTAAAAATATATGAAACTCTTTAACTCTTTTTCTCTCAGCTGACTTCACAGTGTTCATGCCATCATCATTTCACATCATGGTTCAGACCACCTTTGGGCTGCAGGTGCAGGTACAGCTGGTGCCTCTCATGCAGGTGTACATCACCGTGGACCGACGCTTCCATGGCAAGACTTGTGGTGAGACATCTCTCTTAAAAAAATATGAAAAAACATCTGAATTATAAAGTGAATTCATCATGATAACCGATGTGCGATTTGTGTTTATGCAGGTATCTGTGGTAATTTTAACAAAGTGGTATTAGATGACCTGATGACCCCTCAGGGAGTGGTGGAGGGTACAGCGGTTTCCTTCGCAAACGCCTGGAAGGCCCAGTCCAACTGCGCTGATCGTACTAACAGAATTGACAACCCCTGTTCCTACAGAAGTGCCAACGGTGAGAGACCGTTTGCTTCCAAAGTCAGCGTGACAAAGTCAGGGCAGGCAGTTTTTCATTTTGTATTTGTGTTGTTTGTATGTCTTTGAAACAAAAAAAGCATAATAATTTCGCTATCGAATATTATACATTAACAGACTGAATATTTGGAATGTGAATTCTGGAAGCTGAATATGAATTTTTGAATTTTTAATTTTGAAAATATGTGTGAATTGAAATATTCACAGCTTAAATAAACAACTATGTTAAATTTCAGGACCTAAAAATGCAAGCCCTGAAAATACAAAGCATTAAAATGCAAGCACTGTTAATTCAATGCATTCTTTTTTCAGTTAGTGCAATTTAACATGTTTTTTTGTTTCAAAGAAATTTGTCATTAACATTCCATAGTATGTGTCTCCAGAAGGGTTTAGAAGTGCACAAATTCTTTTTAGGATAGCAACAGAACAGGTAACAACCAGGAGCACCACTGAGTATTAATTTATGCATTTTATTGTAAAGGTTATCTGTTTAATTATGCTTTTAGAGCGCTTTGCTGAGGAGCGGTGTTCCAAGATGACAGACAAGAGGAGCCTCTTTGCCAAATGTCACACCAGTGTCAATCCAGACAGCTACTACAAAGTACGATCTGAAACAGATGCAGTTAAAAACAATTGTGCCACTTGATATTTATGCAGAAACTATGATATACTACCATTCAAATGTTTGGTGTGTGTGTGTGTGTTTTAATATAAATTAAAGGAGTAGTTCACTTCTAGAACAATAATTTACAGATAATGTACTCAGTCGTAAAGAAATTATGTTTTTTGAGAAAAACATTTCAGGATTCCTCTCCATATAATGGACTTCTATGGTGCCCCTGAGTTTGAAACCAAAATGCAGTTTAAATGCAGCTTCTTATCTAGTGAAACGATCTGCCATTTTCTAAAAAAAAAATTACAATTTTTCTACTTTTTAACATCAAATGCTAGTCTTGTCTGGGTCTGTGTGAACTCTTTGGAACTTTTTTTTTCAGTTCAAGTCAGTTAGGGTATGTCAAAAAAAAAAAAAAAAAAAAACACTCCCATCTCATTTTGTCCTCTAACTTTAAAAATCATCCTAATTGCTGCAGAAGTACCGGCCCATTGTTTACAAAGTAAACATGCAAAGAACATTAAATGCCCTTTACAAAAAAAAAAAAAAAAAAAAAAAAAAAAGATGAAACAGCAATGTAGAACGATTTTAAAGTTGGAAAAGAAAATGAGATGGGAGGTATAACATATTTCCAGATTTCTTTTTAGTTTAGTTTGTTAGAATTGTATGTGATTTTGTCATTTTTATTACTTTTTTACTTCTACTTCTATTAAGCTTTATTTTTTATTAATTAAAATTAACAAATTATTGTGTATAATAATAACTGAAAAAAGTTGAAAGAAAAATAGTTTAAAAAATATATATATATATCAAATATCCCAAATCTAATGTATAATGCTGTTTATCCCAGTTTCCACAATATGCAGTGATTCAACATGTCTGTGTGCTTTCAGAGATGCAAATATTCCAGCTGTACTTGTGAGAAGAGTGAGGAGTGTCTGTGTGCGGTGTTCTCCTCGTACGTCCGGGCCTGTGCAGCTGAAGGAATAATCCTCCAAGGCTGGAGAGAAATCATGTGCAGTAAGTAGAAATCGACCAATAAATGATTTAATATGTAGTTGATGTAGAAATAGAGACAAACTGTTGAGACATGATTTTTACACCAAATAAAGGAGAAGTTCACTTCCAGAACAAAAATTTAGGTAACACTTTATTTTACGGGTTCTTAACTAGTTGCTTATGCATATTACTAGAATATTAGCCATTTATTAGTACTAATGAAGCACATATTAATGCCTTATTCTACATCCCTAATCCTACCCAATACCTACACTTAAAAACTACCTCACTAACTATTAATAAGCAGCAAATTAGGAATTTATTGAGGGAAAAGTTGTAGTTACTAGTGAATAAGTGTTCCCTATTTTGAAGTGTTACCAAAGTTTACAGATAATGTACTTACCCCCTTGTTATCCAAAATGTTCATGGCTTTCTTTCTTCAGTCATAAGAAAATTGTGTTTTTTTAGGAAACATTTCAGTATTTTTCTCTATATAATGGACTTCAATGGTGCCCCGAGTTTGAACTTCCAAAATGCCGTTTAAATGCAGCTTCAAACAATCCCAAATGCAGCTGTAAATGATCCCAGCCAAGGAAGAAGGGTCTTATCTAGCGAAATGATTGGTTGTTTTCATTAAAAAAAAATACAATTTAAATACTTTTTAACCTCAAATGCTCGTCTTGTCTTGCTCTGCCTGAACTCTGTGGATTCTGGCTCAAGACAGTTAGGGTATGTCGAAAAACTCCCATCGTATTTTCTCCCTCAACTTCAAAAATCATTTCAAAATCATCCTACATCGCTGCAGAAGTACCGACCTAGTCTTTGCAAAGTGAACATGCAAAGAAGATCAAATACCCTTAACAAAGGTAAAGGTAAAACAGCGATTTTTAAGTTGAGGGAAAACATAAGATGGGAGTTTTTCGACACACCCTAACTGTCATGAACCGAAAAAAAAAACTAAATTCAGGCAGAGCAAGACAAGATGAGCATTTAACATTAAAAAGTATGTATTTATTTATTTATTTATTAATGAAAATAACAGATTGTTTCGCTAGATAAGACCCTTCTTCCTCGGTTGGGATAATTTACAACCGCATTTGGGATCGTTTGAAGCCACATTTGAACTGCATTTTAGAAGTTCAAAAATTTGGGCACCATTGAAGTCCACTATATGAAGAAAAATCCTGAAATGTTTTCCTCAAAAAACATAAACACATTTCTTTACGATTGAAGAAAGAAGGACATGAATATCTTGGATGACAAGGGGGTGAGTACATTATCTGTAATTTTTTGTTCTGGAGGTGAACTTCTCCTTTAAAACAAACAGTACATTTTGAGTACATTTTAGAAATAAAACAGTTTCATTTAATTCTCTATCTGTTCTCTTGCTCATAATTATAGTTTTGTATTGTACCATTGATCATGGGTGATTTTTCACACTCTATATAAAAATATATTGCCTTTATGTTTTGGGACTGATCAACATATTTGGGTGTGTTTGCCATGAAAAAGCATGGAAATGCCTTATCTAAACTAGAATATTAAGAGAATGCTTATGTAATTTTGCTTTGTAAACTTTGACAACACATTCCTTTCAAACTGGTCCCCACAGAGAAGTATACAGAGAAATGCCCGACTTCTCAGAACTACTCCTATGCGCTGCAGAGCTGCCAGCGTACCTGTCTGTCTCTTGCCTCTGAGCACCAAATCTGTAAAGCTGACTTTTTGCCCGTTGACGGATGCGCATGTCCAGATGGACTCTACCAGCATGAGAATGGATTGTGTGTACCTATAGAAAAATGTCCATGTTACCACAGTGAACAGAAAATTAATCCTGGCAAGTCATTCACCATTGGGGAAGAACACTGGTAAGTGAATGATAATATTAGTTGTAGTGCACTAGTAACTTTAAAAATGTAACAGTTTGATCTTATTTCTCTATCCAGTGTTTGCGTGAATGGAAAATTAAAATGTCATTCCTGGAAACCCCCAATTCATGGTATGGAAAAAGTACTTTCAGTTACTGCATATGTTAAATATTTTTGCTTATAGAGTTATCTTATCACAATTGATATGGAAACTGACCAACCAAGGTTTTAATAACCAAATAAGTTCAGTTATAGAGAAATCTTGTCAAAAGTGATGTTGAAATTAACTGGCTAACCAAGGTTTTGATAACCAACAATCAACTTGTTGTAAAAAGTCTTTTTATATCAAAAACTATATTAAGAGTGCAGAATCTTTGTCCGATATCTTTTGCAGGATGTCCCTCTCCGAAGGTTTTCTTCAACTGCAGTACAGCAGCCAGAGGTGAACTTGGATTAAGTTGTGCAAAGACTTGTTTGCTACAGAACGTTGACTGTGTGAGTCTATAGTTTCCAATCTCTCTTTCTTTTTCCTAGAGCCTGCCGCCTGATTTTACTGATGCCAATGTTTTACTTAAATATATACATAACCACCCCCTCCCTTCTTTTCAGTTCTCACTAGACTGCCTGTCTGGCTGCCAGTGTCCTTCAGGTCTACTGGATGATGGCATAGGACATTGCGTTAAACAGGAAAACTGCCCGTGTAAACATGATGGACGGTTTTATGCACCAGGATCTGAGATAGCCATAGATTGCAATAAATGGTGTGTGTTATTTAAGTATAATTAATGAGCTATTATATTTAACTATTACACCGTAAGATTGTAGTTTTTGATTGTTAGTTTGTTAAGATCGTTAGTTGATGTTTATTACCCTGCCATGATTATTATTGCCATGTTAGAGTTACTTTACTATAAAACCCCTGAACAATGAGGAAATACACTTGTTAGCTTTTAACAATCTATAGCGTGAAAGTGTAGAGCCACAAAAGATTTGAGCTTTCCTGTATATTTACAGCACTTGCCGACAGGGAAATTGGAATTGTACATATAATAAGTGTCCAGCCATATGCACCATATATGGCAGCGGACATTATGTAACTTTCGATCAGCAAATATTTGGCTTCAGGGGCGACTGCCGTTATATTGCTGTTCAGGTATGTTCATGTGGTCAGAGACCATATTTTAATAAAATGGCAAATAAAGCTCTTCCTTCAAGAGGCAACAAGTCATATTTTCTTGTTTTGCAGAACAAGTGTGGAAATAAAACTGGCACTTTTCATGTGATCACTGAGAATATGCCTTGTGGAACAACAGGAACCACATGTTCAAAGTCTGTCAAGATACTTTTGGGGGTAAGGCCACAGGTGTAGGTCTCTTGCTATATTGTTTTACGTTTATCAGTACATTCAATGCTTTGTGGTACATTCAGAGTAAAATAAAATATGTTTGCAAAGAGTCATAAAACACTAATGCATAAGGTGTTCAGTACATGTCTAAAAGATCAATAAAGAATTTCCCCCTATTTTCATCAACATTTGAAATATAGATCTGTGCTATGACTTTTTTCAGAAATGTTTTAAGAACTGACTTGTGTTGAAATGGGTTGTTTCATACAATATCATACAGTGTAAATATCATTTTCAGATATCTTGTTTTTTTTCTTTCTAACTTCCCTCACACACAGGGGACTCAGTTGCTGCTTTCCGATGGAACCTTAACAACTTCTTACAATGAAAGTGGTCCAGAGATCCGTTACACTGTGAAAAACATTGGAATGTACCTTGTCATTGATGCTGACATTGGACTGACAATTGTGTGGAATCGCAAAACCACCGTATACATCATTCTGCAACCTCAGCACATGGTGAGTTGAATCATGATCTGTATTTTTTTTTCATGTCGTGTGCTTACATGTCCAGACAACTTAAAACAGGCCCTCGAAGTATTTTTCCTGTAGTGCAACCTCTGCGCCTTGTTGTATTTTCACAGGGAGATGTTTGTGGCCTGTGTGGAAATTTCAATGAAAATGGAAAAGATGACTTGACCACTCAGGGAAATTTGCTGACTACAGATATGTTGGAGTTTGTGGACAGCTGGAAAGTGTTAAACGATTGTCTTGATGCAAAACCAGACTTTAACCCATGTGTTAAGACTCCCAGTCGAACTATTTGGGCAAACAGACAATGTAGCATCATAAAGGGAGAAACGTTCCAAAACTGCCATAACAAGGTACGGATGGAAAACTTTTCAATAAATAAATGAACTTCACTATAACGCGGTATACAAGAATCCAAAATACTTTTTTAAGGATGGAAATGCTTGTTCCTACAGGTGGATCCAAACCCATATTTTGAGAACTGTGTGAGGGACTCATGCGCATGTGATGCAGGTGGAGACTGTGAGTGCTTCTGTACAGCTGTTGCAGCTTATGCACAAGCCTGCAATAAGGCAGGAGTTTGTGTGGACTGGAGAACACCTGATATCTGTCGTAAGCATCTTCAGTTCTAGTGCACGTCTTAAATCTGCAATCTTTGAATGTGATTTTAATGCAGATTCTGAATCTGTGTGGATAATGTGAATGAATTGTGTACTGTAGTTTTGTTGCGTTTCATTTAGTTTGCTTCTACAAATTTATACTTATGTCCATGTTTCCCTGTCAGCTCCGTACTGTGAATATTACAATAAAAGAAGAGAAGATTGCATATGGCATTATAGTCCTTGTCATATACCTTGCTATAAAACCTGTCTCCACCCTGATGGTATCTGCAGTAACACTCTACCCAAACTGGAAGGTGAGCTGTCACTGGGTGTACACTAGTTTGCTTTTAGTTTTTTTGTTTCGTTTTTTTAAAATTGAGTCCTTGATCTGAGGATTAGAATTCTGAGGATTTGAATTAACTAGATTAGAAATGTTTCAGTGAATGAAAACCATTAATCAATTATATCATACATACATATATATATATATATATATATATATATATATATATATATATATATACAAATTCAGCAATTACTCTTTACTTAGAAGACATGTTAGGGTTCTTTGGAGATATAATGTTCCAACAATTACCAAAGAAGAATGTCAAAATTATTATATTGACGTGCTGTCCTGGGGGAGGGCTCCAAGCCTGGAATATGGCCCGAACCCAGAGAACTCCCCCATCCCAAGTATGGGATGAGGACAGATTAAGAGTGAGGAGTTGGGGTGGAGGGGGGATGCTGAAAAACTGTTGAATGATGGAGGTAAGTCGGCTGTGTGCATATATATGTGCTAGTTCGGATGATTAGCTAGATGAGTTGCACCTGTACCGAATTGGTTGATTATCTGACCGTGCTCCTCCCGAACTTTGTTATTAAAACAAAGTTGTGTACACACACTGCCAACACACATTTATGTCAAAACAACATGCAAAAGTGAATTTTGCATAATAGGTGCCCTTTAAGCAATTGTACCAATTCCTGTTGGTCTAATCTGTTCATTTAAAATTAAATGAAGAAACACTTCAAATGACAAATGTAGTTTCATATACTACAACAAACATTATTTGTCTTCTTTTTAACTTTTTATTCATCAGTGAATCCTGGTTAATCACAGGTTGCCAAAGATATATTAATCAGCACAACTGTTTCTAACATTGTCAATTAATCAGCATATTAGAATGATTTCTGGATCATGTGGCACTGAAGACACTGTAATTGCTATAATTTTAAATGACAGGAATATTTCACAATACTGATGTTTTTCTTTTTTTTTTAATCAAATAAATACAGCCTTAATTTCTGAAAATCAAGTTATTTTTACAAGTAAAGTTGTTTTTATTGTCTCTTATAGCAAAACTCATTTATTTAAACCCATGATTTTCATCCTGATCCTAACGTAAATAGTTTTTTTTTTTTTTTTAGAACTGCTGCTCTATTTTTATGCCTTAGTAGATTTTGACTCTGTGTATGTGTGTGTGTGTTTTAGGATGTTATCCAAAATGTCCAAATAACACATTTTTTGATGAGAAAACTTGGACCTGTGTACCGTCTTGTTTCTCTGGGACTACAACAACTACCACTACAACACCACGACCTACCAGATCATCTACCCTTAAATCAACATCTACCATAAAGTCTACTACAACCACAAAATCAACCACATCACCTACTATAAAGCCTACTACAACTACAAAATCAACCACACCACGTACCACCATACCAACAACTACCACAAAGCGTACTACAACACCAGGACCTACCAGATCATCTACCCCTAAATCAACATCTGCCACAAAGCCTACTACAACCACAAAATCAACCACACCACATACCACCATACCAACAACTACCACAAAGCGTACTACAACACCAGTACCTACCAGATCATCTACCCCTAAATCAACATCTGCCACAAAACCTACTACAACCACAAAATCAACCACACCACGTACCACCATACCAACAACTACCACAAAGCCTACTACAACACCAACACAAAAATCTACCACATCATATACAACAACAGCTAAGATTACCTCGCAATGTCTTATATGTAACTGGTCTGACTGGATCAATGTTTATAATCCTGAATTAAGGGGAGGAGATGACTTAGAGACTTATGGAAACATTGTAGGAAGTGGAATAAAGATCTGTGAACAGCCAGAAAAAATTGAATGTAGAGGTGTGGTTAGTCCTGAGAAAAGCTTTATAAATTATATTCAGGAAACAAACCAAGTCGCCAGTTGCAATGTTTCAAATGGATTGGTGTGTAAGAAAGCACAACAAACTCACCGCCCTTATAAATGTTTTGATTATGCAATACGAGTTTACTGCTGTTACCATTGTTCAACAACAACAACACATACCACATTATTGTTTACTACAACAAGAGGACCGACCACATCATTTACCCCTAAATCAGCATCTACCACAAAGCCTACTACAACCACAAAATCAACCACACCACGTACCACCATACCAACAACTACCACAAAGCGTACTACAACACCAGTACCTACCAGAACATCTACCCCTAAATCAACATCTGCCACAAAGCCTACTACAACCACAAAATCAACCACACCACGTACCACCATACCAACAACTACCACAAAGCGTACTACAACACCAGTACCTACCAAATCATCTACCCCTAAATCAACATCTGCCACAAAGCCTACTACAACCACAAAATCAAGCACACCACATACCACCATACCAACAACTACCACAAAGCGTACTACAACACCAGTACCTACCAGATCATCTACTCCTAAATCAACATCTGCCACAAAGCCTACTACAACCACAAAATCAACCACACCACGTACCACCATACCAACAACTACCACAAAGCGTACTACAACACCAGTACCTCCCAGATCATCTACCCCTAAATCAACATCTGCCACAAAGCCTACTACAACCACAAAATCAACCACATCACGTACCACTATTCTGACAACTACTATGAAGCCTGCTAAAACACCAGTACCTACGACATCAGCTAAACCTACCTTATCAACGACTGAAAATATCATTATTTTTACTGAATCAGAAGCAACAACAATTGTTATATCACAACCACAAGAAAAAGAAAATACTACAGCGACAGAATCAACCACATCACGTACCACCATACCAACAACTACCAAAAAGCCTACTACAACACCTGGACCTACCAGCTCATCTACCTCTAAATCAACATTTACCACAAAGCCTACTACAACAACAAAATCAACCACGTCACCTACCATAAAGTCTACTACAACCACAAAATCAACCACACCACGTACCACCATACCAACAACTACCACAAAGCGTACTACAACACCAGGACCTACCAGATCATCTACCCCTAAATCAACATCTGCCACAAAGCTTACTACAACCACAAAATTAACCACACCACATACCACCAGACCAACAACTACCACAAAGCATACTACAACACCAGTACCTACCAGATCATCTACCCCTAAATCAACATCTGCCACAAAACCTACTACAACCACAAAATCAACCACACCACATACCACCATACCAAGAACTACCACAAAGCCTACTACAACACCAGGACCTCCCAGATCATCTACCCCTAAATCAACATCTGCCACAAAGCCTACTACAACCACAAAATCAACCACACCACGTACCACCATACCAACAACTAATACAAAGCGTACTACAACACCAGGACCTACCAGATCATCTACCCCTAAATCAACATCTGCCACAAAGCCTACTACAACCACAAAATCAACCACACCACATACCACCATACCAACAACTACCACAAAGCGTACTACAACACCAGTACCTACCAGATCATCTACCCCTAAATCAACATCTGCCACAAAACCTACTACAACCACAAAATCAACCACACCACGTACCACCATACCAACAACTACCACAAAGCCTACTACAACAGCAACACAAAAATCTACCACATCATATACAACAACAGCTAAGATTACCTCGCAATGTCTTATATGTAACTGGTCTGACTGGATCAATGTTTATAATCCTGAATTAAGGGGAGGAGATGACTTAGAGACTTATGGAAACATTGTAGGAAGTGGAATAAAGATCTGTGAACAGCCAGAAAAAATTGAATGTAGAGGTGTGGTTAGTCCTGAGAAAAGCTTTATAAATTATATTCAGGAAACAAACCAAGTCGCCAGTTGCAATGTTTCAAATGGATTGGTGTGTAAGAAAGCACAACAAACTCACCGCCCTTATAAATGTTTTGATTATGCAATACGAGTTTACTGCTGTTACCATTGTTCAACAACAACAACACATACCACATTATTGTTTACTACAACAAGAGGACCGACC
The DNA here is from genome assembly GCA_036247105.1 of Cirrhinus mrigala. NCBI lineage: Eukaryota > Metazoa > Chordata > Actinopteri > Cypriniformes > Cyprinidae > Cirrhinus > Cirrhinus mrigala. The sequence goes on along the minus strand of CM070031.1, from coordinate 27,592,904 downwards.
ACATCATTTACCCCTAAATCAGCATCTACCACAAAGCCTACTACAACCACAAAATCAACCACACCACGTACCACCATACCAACAACTAATACAAAGCGTACTACAACACCAGGACCTACCAGATCATCTACCCCTAAATCAACATCTGCCACAAAGCCTACTACAACCACAAAATCAACCACACCACGTACCACCATACCAACAACTAATACAAAGCGTACTACAACACCAGGACCTACCAGATCATCTACCCCTAAATCAACATCTGCCACAAAGCCTACTACAACCACAAAATTAACCACACCACATACCACCAGACCAACAACTACCACAAAGCATACTACAACACCAGTACCTACCAGATCATCTACCCCTAAATCAACATCTGCCACAAAACCTACTACAACCACGAAATCAACCACACCACATACCACCATACCAAGAACTACCACAAAGCCTACTACAACACCAGGACCTACCAGATCATCTACCCCTAAATCAACATCTGCCACAAACCCTGCTACAACCACAAAATCAACCACACCACGTACCACCATACCAACAACTACCACAAAGCGTACTACAACACCAGTACCTACCAGAACATCTACCCCTAAATTAACATCTACCACAAACCCTACTACAACCACAAAATCAACCACACCACGTACCACCATACCAACAACTACCACAAAGCCTACTACAACACCAGGACCTCCCAGATCATCTACCCCTAAATCAACATCTGCCACAAAGCCTACTACAACCACAAAATCAACCACACCACGTACCACCATACCAACAACTAATACAAAGCGTACTACAACACCAGGACCTACCAGATCATCTACCCCTAAATCAACATCTGCCACAAAGCCTACTACAACCACAAAATCAACCACACCACGTACCACCATACCAACAACTACCACAAAGCCTACTACAACACCAACACAAAAATCTACCACATCATATACAACAACAGCTAAGATTACCTCGCAATGTCTTATATGTAACTGGTCTGACTGGATCAATGTTTATAATCCTGAATTAAGGGGAGGAGATGACTTAGAGACTTATGGAAACATTGTAGGAAGTGGAATAAAGATCTGTGAACAGCCAGAAAAAATTGAATGTAGAGGTGTGGTTAGTCCTGAGAAAAGCTTTATAAATTATATTCAGGAAACAAACCAAGTCGCCAGTTGCAATGTTTCAAATGGATTGGTGTGTAAGAAAGCACAACAAACTCACCGCCCTTATAAATGTTTTGATTATGCAATACGAGTTTACTGCTGTTACCATTGTTCAACAACAACAACACATACCACATTATTGTTTACTACAACAAGAGGACCGACCACATCATTTACCCCTAAATCAGCATCTACCACAAAGCCTACTACAACCACAAAATCAACCACACCACGTACCACCAAACCAACAACTAATACAAAGCGTACTACAACACCAGGACCTACCAGAACATCTACCCCTAAATCAACATCTACCACAAACCCTACTACAACCACAAAATCAACCACACCACGTACCACCATACCAACAACTAATACAAAGCGTACTACAACACCAGGACCTACCAGATCATCTACCCCTAAATCAACATCTGCCACAAAGCCTACTACAACCACAAAATTAACCACACCACATACCACCAGACCAACAACTACCACAAAGCATACTACAACACCAGTACCTACCAGATCATCTACCCCTAAATCAACATCTGCCACAAAACCTACTACAACCACGAAATCAACCACACCACATACCACCATACCAAGAACTACCACAAAGCCTACTACAACACCAGGACCTACCAGATCATCTACCCCTAAATCAACATCTGCCACAAACCCTGCTACAACCACAAAATCAACCACACCACGTACCACCATACCAACAACTACCACAAAGCGTACTACAACACCAGTACCTACCAGAACATCTACCCCTAAATTAACATCTACCACAAACCCTACTACAACCACAAAATCAACCACACCACGTACCACCATACCAACAACTACCACAAAGCCTACTACAACACCAGGACCTCCCAGATCATCTACCCCTAAATCAACATCTGCCACAAAGCCTACTACAACCACAAAATCAACCACACCACGTACCACCATACCAACAACTAATACAAAGCGTACTACAACACCAGGACCTACCAGATCATCTACCCCTAAATCAACATCTGCCACAAAGCCTACTACAACCACAAAATCAACCACACCACGTACCACCATACCAACAACTACCACAAAGCGTACTACAACACGAGTACCTACCAGATCATCTACCCCTAAATCAACATCTGCCACAAAACCTACTACAACCACAAAATCAACCACACCACATACCACCATACCAACAACTACCACAAAGCGTACTACAACACGAGTACCTACCAAATCATCTACCCCTAAATCAACATCTGCCACAAAGCCTACTACAACCACAAAATCAACCACACCACATACCACCATACCAACAACTACCACAAAGCGTACTACAACACCAGTACCTACCAAATCATCTACCCCTAAATCAACATCTGCCACAAAGCCTACTACAACCACAAAATCAACCACATCACGTACCACTATTCTGACAACTACCACAAAGCGTACTACAACACCAGTACCTCCCAGATCATCTACCCCTAAATCAACATCTGCCACAAAGCCTACTACAACCACAAAATCAACCACATCACGTACCACTATTCTGACAACTACTATGAAGCCTGCTAAAACACCAGTACCTACGACATCAGCTAAACCTACCTTATCAACGACTGAAAATATCATTATTTTTACTGAATCAGAAGCAACAACAATTGTTATATCACAACCACAAGAAGAAGAAAATACTACAGCGACAGAATCAACCACATCACGTAGCACCATACCAACAACTACCAAAAAGCCTACTACAACACCTGGACCTACCAGCTCATCTACCCCTAAATCAACATTTACCACAAAGCCTACTACAACAACAAAATCAACCACGTCACCTACCATAAAGTCTACTACAACCACAAAATCAACCACACCACGTACCACCATACCAACAACTACCACAAAGCGTACTACAACACCAGTACCTACCAGAACATCTACCCCTAAATCAACATCTACCACAAACCCTACTACAACCACAAAATCAACCACACCACGCACCACCATACCAACAACTAATACAAAGCGTACTACAACACCAGGACCTACCAGATCATCTACCCCTAAATCAACATCTGCCACAAAGCCTACTACAACCACAAAATTAACCACACCACATACCACCAGACCAACAACTACCACAAAGCGTACTACAACACCAGTACCTACCAGATCATCTACCCCTAAATCAACATCTGCCACAAAACCTACTACAACCACAAAATCAACCACACCACATACCACCATACCAACAACTACCACAAAGCATACTATAACACCAGGACCTCCCAGATCATCTACCCCTAAATCAACATCTGCCACAAACCCTACTACAACCACAAAATCAACCACACCACGTACCACCATACCAACAACTACCACAAAGCGTACTACAACACGAGTACCTACCAGATCATCTACCCCTAAATCAACATCTGCCACAAAGCCTACTACAACCACAAAATCAACCACACCACGTACCACCATACCAACAACTAATACAAAGCGTACTACAACACCAGGACCTACCAGATCATCTACCCCTAAATCAACATCTGCCACAAAGCCTACTACAACCACAAAATTAACCACACCACATACCACCAGACCAACAACTACCACAAAGCGTACTACAACACTAGTACCTACCAGATCATCTACCCCTAAATCAACATCTGCCACAAAGCCTACTACAACCACAAAATCAACCACACCACGTACCACCATACCAACAACTACCACAAAGCGTACTACAACACGAGTACCTACCAGATCATCTACCCCTAAATCAACATCTGCCACAAAGCCTACTACAACCACAAAATCAACCACACCACGTACCACCATACCAACAACTAATACAAAGCGTACTACAACACCAGGACCTACCAGATCATCTACCCCTAAATCAACATCTGCCACAAAGCCTACTACAACCACAAAATTAACCACACCACATACCACCAGACCAACAACTACCACAAAGCGTACTACAACACCAGTACCTACCAGATCATCTACCCCTAAATCAACATCTGCCACAAAACCTACTACAACCACAAAATCAACCACACCACATACCACCATACCAAGAACTACCACAAAGCCTACTACAACACCAGGACCTTCCAGATCATCTACCCCTAAATCAACATCTGCCACAAAGCCTACTACAACCACAAAATCAACCACACCACGTACCACCATACCAACAACTACCACAAAGCGTACTACAACACCAGTACCTACCAAATCATCTACCCCTAAATCAACATCTGCCACAAAGCCTACTACAACCACAAAATCAACCACACCACGTACCACCATACCAACAACTACCACAAAGCGTACTACAACACCAGTACCTACCAGATCATCTACTCCTAAATCAACATCTGCCACAAAGCCTACTACAACCACAAAATCAACCACACCACGTACCACCATACCAACAACTACCACAAAGCGTACTACAACACCAGGACCTACCAGATCATCTACCCCTAAATCAACATTTACCACAAAGCCTACTACAACCACAAAATCAACCACATCACCTACTATAAAGCCTACATCTACCCCTAAATCAATATCTACCACAAAGCCTACTACAACAACAAAATCAACCACGTCACCTACCATAAAGTCTACTACAATCACAAAATCAACCACATCACATACCACCATACCAAGAACTACCACAAAGCGTACTACAACACCAGGACCTACCAGATCATCTACCCCTAAATCAACATTTACCACAAAGCCTACTACAACCACAAAATCAACCACACCACGTACCACCATACCAACAACTACCACAAAGCGTGCTACAGCAACAGGACCAACTACATCACCTACTTCTACTCCTACATCAACTCAGCGCTACAGCTGTCCTGCATGGGACAAAAATGTACAGTTTAATATAGTTACCTTTTATTTTAGACTAAATTCTTTCTACATGAAGAATGTACTTTTAAGCCTGTCCATTGTGACATTTAAATACACCAAAGAAAACAATATAGTCTACATTGCAATTTTGCATGTACTAGTATTTCTAATTCTGTTTAACTTTTCATTATCACCAGACCAACGAGACCTTCATCTTGTGTGACTGCATCATGGCGAAGTGCATAGGAGACAATAACATCGAAATTGTCCCATTTAAATGCCCTCCACTACAGAACATTACCTGTGAAAATGGCAAAAATCCAGTGCTTGTCAAAGATGAGTACGGCTGCTGCCAATATTATGCATGTGACTGTGAGTAAACTGGTTTTTGCAATCTTTACATTTAAAAGGGATCATGAACTGCATTATTTTGTTATTTTTCCTGAGGTCCACTTAAAATGTTTGCAAGATTTTTACATCAACATCATAAATTAGGAGTAATAGGCTATTTTATATCCTGTTTTTGAAGATCTCTTTATTGGCTTGCTGTAATCTCTTGCAAGACTCCATTTTAAAAAATGTTTTACTGCTCAGAGGTTGCTTTTTTTGACTGTAATGGGGTTTTTCACCTTGCATAGTCAGAACAGTAGGAGTAGAGACAGGAAACAATTGGACAGGTGAGAAGGGAACAGGAGCAGAAAAGTGCCTTTAGCTGAGACTCGAACTCATGCTGTCTGAGGTGCAGATGCACTGACAGAGGTTACACTACGCTTAAGATACTACTAAGGGGTTATTCTCTTATATGTCTCATTGAGATAATCAGCTTTGTCTTAAAGGAACACTCCACTTTTTTTTTAAATAGGCTCATTTTCCAACTCCCCTTGAGTTATACAGATGTGTTTTACCGTTTTTGAATCCATTCACCCGATCGCCGGGTCTGGCGGTAGCACTTTTAGCATAGCTTAGCATAAATCATTGAATCCCAGACCATTAGCATCTTACTATAAAATGACTAAGGAGTTTCGATATTTTTCCTATTTAAAACTTGACTCTTCTGTAGTTGCATCGTGTACTAAGACTGGCGGAAAATGAAAAGTTGTGATTTTATAGGCCGATATGGCTAGGAACTATACTCTCATTCCGGCGTAATAATCAAGGAATTTTGCTGCCATACCATGGGTGCAGCAGGCGCAATGATATTACGCAGCCGTCAACTCTGCCGGCTGCTAGGGCTGTGAAGGTGGCAGATTTTTTCCACCGCGGTGGTAATGGACCAACTATCGTCGGTGGCGCGGTGTTGAGATATATATATATAATTTATTATTATTATTTTTTTGAAACATAAAAAATGAGGCTCAAAAATTATTAACAAACGTGCATGTTTGTTTCAGCCTACAAAACACTAAAGTAAATATCAAAGAAATTATACAGTTAAATAAGAAAGTAGCCAAAATAAGAACGGTAAATATTAAACAAACATTTGTTGCAAGTTCGTAACAACCTCGCCCAACCCTTGTCCGACGGCTCATCAAAATTACCGGCACGAGTCTGTTACGGCAATGTTACATTCATTAAAATAGCTCAGTTTTGTTTTTAATAGGAACGTAGTTATATTTCTTTTCGTTTTTTTATAAAGTTAATTTAGAAATATGTTTGGAACATTTTTTGTTTGTTAAATTAAGGTTTTTGCTTTAACGACCAAGCGGCCAGAGGCAGGCAGTGAGTTGATCACAGCCTATGTTTAATCAATTTTGCCTTCTCAAATCATCACGACTTGCCTAAAATAAAATCTTCAAGCATATCACGATGTTATTTTAAACGTTTAACTTAGAGAAATGCACGCTATTTTGCGCATACAATCGTTTGTTGGAGAGTGGAAGCTAAATGCGCTTTGCAGGACGTGGAGGCGCCAGCGAAATCACTTGCAAAAAAATTTAAATAGGCCATAATATTTGCTCACAAAGGTAAGCATAATATATCATCTGGAACTGTAAAGGGTCTAATTTTATTTGCGTGCACTCACATTATCAACAAAATGTTGTGCATTTGTAAAAATAAAGAAAACACACAAGATGCGCTTTCTGATGTCTCGGTGTTGAACAGGAGCGCTGCACAAAAATGAAACGAAACTCAGCGAATACTTGCCTTGCAGTCAGGATAAATATATCTATAGAAAGCTTTGAATTATTACTTTACTACTTTAAAATTAAAAAATTAAAATCGAAAACAAAAACTCTTTCCTAATAAAATTCGTAGAGATGCATTTCTCTCTAAAGGCGCGTCCAATGAGCAGATGGCGCCTCAGGATCGTCATCTTTGCGACACTGACTCAGAAAACACTAGTTTATTAATAATAATTTATTAATAATATTAATATTTCCTCCCGACACATTAATGGTAATTAGTTTTCCCGGAGCTTTGTGTGCGTTTGAACGCGGATCTCTTCCAGCAGCTGCGAAGGCACTTGCGCTCGTTGCTGCTGCCGGTGGGGACACTAGAAATGGCCACGGCAGAGAAATTGTTAAAGAAACCGTATTTTATGCTTGTTATAGATTGTATGACGTCACGTGCAGTATTGCCAGTGGCAACTGACCACCGTGGTGGCAATCGACGACCACGGTTGTGCAGTTGTCATTGCGACCGTCACAGCCCTACCGGCTGCAACTCTGCATCTACACAAACTTAGTGCCGGTCACTTTCAGGCGCTGCGTAATATCATTGCGGCTGCTGCACCCATGGTACGGCAGCAAAGTTCCTTGATTATTACGCGAGTATAGTTCCTAGCCATATCGGCCTATAAAATCACAACTTTTCATTTTCCGCCAGTCTTAGTACACGATGCAACTACAGAAGAGTCAAGTTTTAAATAGGAAAAATATCGAAACTCTTTAGTCATTTTATAGTGAGATGCTAATGGTCTAATCGGATTCAATGATTTATGGTAAGCTATGCTAAAAGTGCTACCGCCAGACCCGGCGATCGGCTGAATGGATTCAAAAATGGTACAACACATCTGTATAACTCAAGGGGAGTTGGAAAATGAACCTATTTTCAAAAAAAGTGGAGTGTTCCTTTAAGATGTCTTCAGTTTTATTTTAGGAGAAACGTTAAACTTTTTCTAATATTGTAAATACTAAAAACTATCATTTAAATAGAATTAAACATTACAGAATATCAAGGGTTACTAGTTTAAATGTTTAAATTTATTTTCAATGTTCAGCATTGTATATACACACCACATTTCCCAAACACACTAGAAAGGACTTGCAAGAGCAAGATGTTTATAAGGGCAATAATATATATATATATATATATATATATATATATATTTTTTTTTTTTTTTTTTTTTAACAAATGTAACACTAGTGTACCAGAATCCGTGCATCATTTGTCCATTCATTTCTTGATTTAATATTGAAAGAAGAAACATGAGAAAACGGCACCTTTTCGTTTTTTCGTTTTTTTCCAGAAAAACGAAAAACCAGAATACATCTTGATTTTCGTTTTTCGTTCAGGGGTGGAAAAATGAATAAACAGCTTGAATATTCGATTTCTACACGTGGGCGGAACGAAACGCCCCTTTCTGCTGATTGGTCGGCCGAAGATCAAACCATACCCCCGTCAGTTCTTCCACAGTTTCGCGCAAAATAATAGTCCTCCGCTGCTGCAGTTGAACGGATAATTAACGCGTTTATTGCAACTACATTTAATCTTTTTCACATCAAACAACCACACTAAGGATGGCTCAACACAACCCGTACGGGGCAGAGCCTAGACAGGGCTTTCTTCCGTGTAGACATAAATTTACTTAGGCTTTGCATTAGTTAGCAGGGTTTGATGGCACATTAAAAAAAAGGGAAAGTCATGATTTTCTGCAATTAAAAGTGCAAGCAGGACATTTATTTATTTATTTAGCTTCAATAAATAAATAAATAAGTAGATAAATAAATCAATAAATCAGATAATAACAATTAAGGTAAGTCTAACCTATAGTTCATCCTGTTCCAATAAGTTGCAATAGGTTAAATAAAGTCTAAGCAGATAAAGGCGCCCTGCAAGTGCAGACCAGTAGTGAAGTGTAATACACAGCAGTCATAACTTTGTTTTTTTGAGTTTATTTCATTAATATTGGGTATTAATTGTTGTCAAATAATTTATGTGTTTTATTTACTCTGCCAACAAAACTTCCAGAGCAAGTCGTAGTGCGCTCTCTCCGCGCTGTCAATGTACACATAAACATTAATATTTACGTCACCTCACTTCATGGCAAATCCTTAAATTAATGGTATTCAGAAAACAAACAAGAATGCAAAATATAAGTAGCCATGTAAAATAAAAATATGGTAGCCCCTTTAAAATTATAAACAACATTTATTTTACACGCCGAAAGGCATTTATTTGAATCGACACTGAAACTTGCACAGAAGTTGGACTTGCATCTCTCATTCAGTCCAAAGTCTCCATAGCCTGTTTGTGATTTACCTGCTAAAATATTTTTGTAAAGAAGGCTTCTTCAGTCGGGTCCCAATAATATGCAAGTAAAATAACAGTCAGCAGCTATACAAGTGATGATACCTTTAGCCTATACACTGTAAAAAATAAAAACACAATTTGTTGAGTCAGCTTAAAATAATTTGTTACCCTGCTGCCTTAAAATTTTAAGTTCAGTCAACTAAAATAAGTTTAGTCGACTTGAAATGTTAAGTTGTACTAAGTAACAACTTAGATATTTGTGTTTGCTAAACTTAACAGATGGGTAAGTAACCCAGCTGCCTTAAAATTTTAAGTTGATTCAACTCAAATATCTAAGTTGTCACTTAATATAATTTAACATTTCAAGTTCAAGTTTTTTTGAGTTGACTGAACTTAAAATTTTAAGGCAGCCAAGTTACAAATTATTTTAAGTTGACTCAACAAATTGTTTTTTACAGTGTAGGCTATAGTACAACAGACACATTTAATTAAGCTTAATAACTTTTAATATGTTTGGTTGACAGTGTTTTACTTTGATAATAAACAGTGCACTGATTGTGTGAGCGCGCGAGGCGCCAGCGCCATCACTTGAAATTCTTTTCTCAGCAGTGGAAACAATACTCCGTCATTTACAGTCATACAGATAAGAGCAGGACATCATTCGAAATGGAAAAATGTTTTTTTTTTATTTTTGTAAAATCAAAATGACTGCAAAATTCATTCCTTTAAAAAATATAGATTTAAACAATAGAATGCGCTGCTTTCGTCTCTTTGAACATCTTTCTGTATGAACCATAACACAGCTGACGTGTGTACTTTTAACAGTCTACATTAAGATTATTTGAGGTTAAATGCATTATATAAGTTACTTTGGAATAATTCACAGCATGTTTCATGATAAAAAAAAAAAAAAAAAAAAAAAAAAAAAATTGACTTAAGTCCAGAAAATGCGGTAGGCTATAGCAAATTATTTTGCGCACCCCCTGGCACTTTGAGAATAGCACACAGAAGAAAGCCCTGTCTAGGCTCTGCCCCGGTACGGCTTGTGTCGAGCTGTTCGTTAGTGTGGTTGTTTGATGAGAAAAAGATTAAATGTAGTTGCAATAAACGCGTTAATTATCCGTTCAACTGCAGCGGCTTAGGAGGGCTATTATTCTGCGCAAAACTTCGGAAGAACTGACTGGGGCACGATTTGATCTTTGGCTGACCAATCAGCAGAAAGGGGCGCCCACGTGTAGAAATCGAATATTCAAGCTGTTTATTGATTTTACCACCCCTGAACAAAAAACGAAAAAACAAGCTGAATTCTTGTTTTTCGTTTTTCTGGAAAAAAATTTAAAAACGAAAAAGGAACCGTTTTCTTATGTTTCTTCTTCAATATTAAATCAAAAAACGAATGGAAGAATGATACACGGATTGTACCAGTGTTTATTGCTTTGTTTTGTCTTTTATTTTTACTTTGTTTAGCATTAAATTTTGTTTTGTACAGCCAATGTTTGCATATATGTAAATATAGGTTATCTCTGTTAAATCATACAATACATGTATTGTCAAAAATAGAGATCTCTTTAACATTTCAAATATTTCTCCTAGACAGAAATGAGGTTACTTGAAGATTGGATGGAAACTTTTGCTTGAGTCTCCTGCTTCTCAAACTTGTCTCCTGAGACAAAAACTCTAAGAGTCTTTAAAAGAGATCTCAACATCACACACTGTGCTCAGATATTTCTCCTTAGCTAAGGACTCTGGTGGTCTCATATTTGTCTCCTCCAATGTTTCAAACCAGATCTCAACAACATCACAGACTGTACTCAGATTTTTCTCTTTAGCTAGAGACACTGAATATCTTATATTTCTACTGAAGAGATCTCAACAACATCACACACTGTGCTCAGATTTTTTTCTTAATTAAAGACTCTGGTGGTCTCATATTTGTCTCCTCCAAAGTTTCAAACAAGATCTCAACAACATCAAACAATGTGCTCACATTTTTTATTTTTTTTTTTGTCCTTAGCTAAAGACTCTGGTGGTCTCGTATTTGTCTCCTTTAAAGGTTTAGAAGAAATCTCAACAACATCGCACACTGTGGTTCGATCTTTATCCTTAGCTAGAAACTCTGGATCTCTCACAATTGTCTCCTCAAAAGTTTAGAAAAGATCTAAACAACATCACACATTGTGCTCAGAATTTTATCCTACACTAAAGACTCGGGAGCTCTCACATTTATCTCCTCTAAATTTCAGAAGTGATCTCAATAACTTTACAAAGTGTGCACCAAGTTAAATGCCTCAATATGAGCTCAAACATTTCTACCATATAATATGTATTAATAATCAAATTAGTCAACTAGGTAAGATGAGCATTTGAGGTTAAAAAGTATATAAATTGTAAAAAATGTTAAGAAAATAACAGATCGTTTCGCTAGATAAGACCCTTCTTCCTTGGCTGGGATCATTTAGAGCCCTTTGAAGGTGCATTTAAACTGCATTTTGGAAGTTCAAACTCAGGGGCACCATTGAAGTCCAATTTTCCTGAAATGCTTTGTAATAATTACTTTACGACTGAAGAAAGAAAGACATGAACATCTCGGATGACAAGGGGGTGAGTAAATTATCTGTAAATTTTTGTTCTGGATGTGAACTTTTCCTTTAATTTGTGCCTTCGTGCACACTTTGTAAAGTTGCGAAGATCTTTAATCTATACTTTTGAGGAGACAAAATTGAGGGATCCAGAGTCTCTAGCTAAGGAGAAATATCTGAGCACTGTGTATGACGTTGTTGAGATCACTTCTAAAGCTTTAAAGGAGACAATTGTGAGAGATCCAGAGTCTCTAAGGATAAAGATCCAAGCAAAATGTGTGATGTTGTTGAGATCTTGTTTAAAACATTGGAGGAGACAAATATGAGACCATCAGAGTCCTTAGCTAAGGAGAAATATCTGAGCAAATTGTGTGATGTTGTTAAGATCTCTTCTAAAACTTTAAAGGAGACAAATATGAGACCACCAGAGTCTTTAGACTAGGAGAAATATCTAGGCACAGTGTGTGATGTTGTTATATATCACTTTTAAAGCTTCAAAGGAGACCATTGTGAGAGTGTTAGAGTTTTTGACTCAGGAGACAAGTTTGAGAAGCAGGAGACTCAAGCAAAAATCTCCATTCGATCTTAAAGTAACCTCATTTCTGTCTAGGAAAATTATTTGAGATGTTGAGATCTGACTTTTGATTTTTCTTTCCTATGGGCTGACAAGCTTTTTTTAAATGGAAAAAAAGGGCTGTTACTAGATCTGGCCATTAGTTATTTACCAAATTCAGCTAGCTTGTTAAATTCAAATAATTGAATGCTGTTTTGTTATTGTTCACCCTCTCCTAATCATAGGCTTTTGTGAAGGCTGGGGTGACCCGCATTATGTAACATTTGATGGACACTACTACAGTTATCAAGGAAACTGCACTTACATATTAATGGAGGAAATTAGACCTCGATACCATTTGAAGATCTACATTGACAGTGTCTACTGTGATCCTGTTCAGCATGTATCCTGTCCCAAATCTATTATTGTCTCTTACAACAAACTAGTCATAACACTTACAAATCACAATCTCATGGGAGGTGCAGACCTAGAGGTGAGACTTTCTAGACTTGTAATGAATAACATGCTTTGTCTGCATTGCTAAGTAGCCTAAAATTTTCTTGTTATTGTCCCCTGTCATAACAGGCTTTTAAGAACAATAAAAAGTTACGACTACCATATGCTCATAATGGTGTGAAAGTTATAAGCTCAGGCCTAGACTTGATCCTGAGTATTCCAGTGCTGGGTGTTAATTTAACATTTGGAGCCACTGGCTTTGGCATCAATCTGCCATACCAGCGTTTTGGAAACAACACACAAGGTCACTGTGGTAAGTCATGGATGGTGACATCACAATGCATGGATGGTTTTTATGCATCATCCATCTAAATTATTCCAAATAATTCTCACTAAGGAACATGCAACAACAACAAGGCTGATGACTGCATGATCCCCGGAGGGATCTTGGCGGTTAACTGTGCAGTGATGGCGGATTACTGGCCAGCCAAGGGTGTGAATGGTGAAATCTGCACTCCACCAACTGCATTACCTACTGTTGGGGGTGGTGTCAAACCTACATCTAAGCCATGTCAGGCCCATTCTTACTGCAACCTTCTCAATAGCGAGTGAGTGGATTTCTTTACTATAAATTTCAATATATAGAGCTTCCAAAGTGAGACTTAATACTACTATCTTTCTCAGGTTGTTCAAAGAGTGCCATCCCCATCTGTCCCCCAAAAACTTCTTTTTGGCATGTGAATATGACAGCTGTCATATGACCAACCCTGCCGTGGTGTGCATCAGTCTGCAGACATACGCGAGGGCTTGCTCTCAGTTAGGCATTTGCATACACTGGAGGAACTACACTAACCTGTGCAGTAAGTTGCATTTGCATATTATTATTGGAAGTTAGTGAGATTATTTAAATGTTGTATTTGCCTTTTCCTCCTCAGATGTTGAATGTCCGGCAGATAAAGTCTACAATCCTTGTGGTCAAGCTGAGCCACCAACCTGCGCTGATACGTATGCCAAATAATTCAAATCTTGAAAGTTTAGAGCTTTAGTATTGTAAATTGAGGGATGGGAATATGAGAGACTTGTACTTAAAACAAACAAACAAACAAACCGTATTATTATGCAGATAAAGCTTGTAATGCAAGATGATATGTGTGTAATAAAAAAAAGGTTAAATATTTTGCAGACCTGAACAGAGCATCATTAAGGTGCCCACAGAGGGCTGCTTCTGTCCTGAGGGCTCATTGCTGTTTAACAAGGAATCAGGAGTCTGTGTAAACAAATGCGGTAAGAAGCCTTTGAGTCACGTTTATGTGCATGCATAAGGCACTCAGATTGAGATGTACAAAAACAGTGTGCCTTTTTGCGTCATCCTGCATATCAAGAACATATCTGTCTTATTTTGTTCCTCCCTTTTCGTTTTAAGGATGCTTGGATACTTCTGGGACACCTCGTCAGGTACGGTGGTGTTTAACAGTTTTAATTTAGCTGTTTACTCAATATTAGAATTTCATTTAAAAGTCAAATTCTAAAAAAAAACTGTATACAACATAGATGAATTATTTACTCTTTAATCAATAGACTGAATTTACATCATGTGCTGACTTTAAGGAATTACTGACCGGACAAGACTTTAAACTGAATTCTCTTGATATTTTGTGGCAGTTCAACGAGGTTTTCCAGCACAACTGTGAGGTGTGTATCTGCAATAACGCCAGCAAATCGGTGGCCTGTGAGCCCAAGAAATGTCCTGATGTGAAACCTGTGATCTGCAATGCACCCGGCTTTGTGCTGGTCAACATCTCCAATCCTTCAGACCCATGCTGCAGCAACCAAGTGTGCAGTAAGTTTATGTGCAGCTTTTGCTTTAGGTTCACATGTCCCTTCCCTAGTGAAAAAAAAATATGCTAAGTATACTTGCAGCCAGACTAATTGTCAGTATACTTCAAGTGTGTTACTGATTAGTTAACTTGAAGTGTGCTATTTTGGAACAACTAATTTTGTGCTAAGTATATTTTAGTTGTAATTAAATTGTAGTAAAGCATAACTGTAAGTGTATTTAGTGTACTTTTATGTGCTAAATTGGAACAACTTCAAGTATACTTAGTATACTTTAAGTAAGTATATGCTGTGTAAGCTAATTGCATGCTTGATTAGTGATATTAAAGTGTACTTTGTTTGTATTACAAGTATATTACAAATTAATTAAGGGTGTCTTCAAAATATACAAGCAACACACCATAAATATATTATTTTTGAGTAAAAATATGCAAATTTTTTCCCCAATGCTGAATGCACTCGTTGTCAGGGTCATTAAAACAGTGTGAGTGAAATTCAATTGTTGGCCATGCAATAGTGTTTACTTGGCTGTACTTGTGACATCACAAACTAGTAGCTGAACTTCCTGTCCAGTACCCTGTAAATCCTAATAAGTTCAGCTTACTTAAAAAAATGTTTGGAAACCAATTGCCTTATTTTGTTAAAGCAAACTTAAAGGTAAAACTAAAGTTAATTTAATAATCAGTTTAAAGTAACGAAAGCAAACTCTTACAGAGTAAATTAACTACTAAATATCAAGTAGGTTTAATGTCATTTCTAGTTAACATACTCCAGGACATTTACTAATCTTACTTAAGATTTAATAGTAAGATTACTTTATTAATTCTATTTACCTAGCAGTGTTATTTTGTGTTGTGCAAACATCTTAAATGCTGTTATTCTCAACATGGATTTAATCTGCCATTTTAAGCTATGGGAATTTAAAACATTTCGTGCAATCGGTTTCCACATTTTCTTTAAGTAAACTGAACGTATTTTTATTCGTTCAACCAGCATGAAATGAACTTAATACAAGTTTGAAATTCTCAACAGTTTATTTTTGTAAAAAACTTTAAGAATATCACAATAATAAAAATTAGCTTTTAAAACATCTGTGTTCTTATAATACTCTTTACAGACTTCTTGACTAAACAACACTTTGTTGTCATAACATTATCTGGACCCACTGGAACGCTGTTAAACAATAGAGCATTTTCAGAATGGCATGCAAACAGAACAGCAAAAATAAAATACAGGCCTTTCAAACCCATCCATGACAATTCTTCCCTCCATGATTGCCTTTATTGCATCCACAATGAGGGCATGTCCTCTGGTAGAACTGTGAGCAGGTCTACAACTGCTTGACTGAAGTCTGCATCCACATCCTAAGTAGAGAAATAAAATAGGTACAGTGTAAATTTCTTCATTTCAATACTGGAAATGTTCTAAAAGCATACATTGACAAGGAACTTTTAATGCTTTTAATTTATAAGCAAACTGATTCATATTGATGACCAGAGTGAGTGTACAATGATCTGTGCAAACATCAAGTACAAGGAAATGTAATTAAGCTTTAAATTATGATCACCAAAGAGAGATGACGAGATTTATAGTGTGATAGTGACATTTCACAATACATGATTTCAATCAGAGCAAAAGTGTAAATTATAATTTGTGTCAACTATTACTGCATGCCTTGTCTTGGAGGTCTTGGAATATTACACACAAGTTCCATGGACTAAATGTTTTGCACATTGTTTTCAACATTATAGATGTGAATTCACAGAACTTTTTTTTTTTTTTTTTACAACATGCTAAGAATGCTAAGAGCATTTTCTCTCTTGTTATGGAGTGATGGATCACACCCATCATTTACATGATTTTATCTTAAAGGGTTTGTTCACCCAAAAATTAAAATTAGCCCATGATTTACTTGCCCTCAAGGCATCCTGGGTGTGTATGACTTCATTCTCTTAGACCAATCCAATCAGAGTAACATTTAAAAAATGTCCTGGCTCTTCCACGCTTTCCATGGCAATGGGCAGGTGTTTCTGTTCAACAGTTCAAAAGGAGTGCAAGAAAGCGCATCCATCCATAATAAAATGTGCCTCACACATGAATAAAGGCCTTCTGTAGTGGATTGATGCATTTTTGTAAGAAAAATATACACATTTAAAACGTTATAAACACTTTTCTCTCACTTCCACTAACTGTCATACGTGCAAGCCTTTCCAGGTGGATGTTGTAGGACGTTTGTGTGCATGCGCTGGTGTAAATATGCTAGTCGAAATGTAAGTTTCGACTAGCAAAGAAAAGTTTGTTTACAGGAGCAAAGGAAGCAAAGTTTCCTTACTTTAGCAAAAGAAAACCAGTTTGCTCTTGGTTTATATTGAAATCCTCCGACATTCTTCTTTATGGATCTTTGTTTTGTACTTCTAATTCGTTACTGGTGTTTCATTTCGCTCTGTCCTGTGCTTCCATGTTTGTCACTAATCACCGGCGCATACGCACACGCACATCCTACATCAGCTGCCCAGGATGGCTTCTGCCTATGACAGTTAGTGGAAGTGAGAGAAAAGTGTATGGTTTTAAATATGGACATTTTTCGTACAAAATCATATATTCGCTACAGAAGGCCTGTATTCACCTCTCGGAGCTGTGTGAGGCATGTTTTATTATGGATGGACGCATTTTACTGCACTTCATTAAACTGTTGAACAGAAACAGCCACCCACTGACATTATAAAGCTTGGAAGAGCCAGGATATTTTTTAATATAACTCTGATTGTATTGGTCTGAAAGAAGAAAGTCATATACAATAGGGCTGTATGATAAATTGCATGCAATTGTCATGCGCATCTTGTCAGTAAAGACAGTTATGTGATTACACAGAGCCTTAGTTCACTGACAAGCTACGCAATATCGCGTTCATACTCGCAGATGAATCGCATTCGATTATGAACACGATATTGCATAGCTTGTCAGTGAACTAAGGCTCTGTGTATTAAATTCCGCTCCATCTGAATGCATGTGATAGAGATTTACTACTAATCACAGAACCATCTTCACTGTCGAGATGCACATGACAATCACATGTGATTTATCGTGCAGCCCTAATATACACCTAGGATGCCTTGAGAGTGAGTAAATCATGGGCTAATTTCCATTTTTGGGTGAACTCGGCTCTTTATTTCATGAAGTTTATTTCAAAGTGTGTAATGATGTTTGTGATCACTCAACACAATTTCACGAATTTAAAGCATTTACACCAATTTCAGTAATAAACTGTTTCACAAAAGACAAATATAGCATCTACTGCAAAACTAAAAAAAAAAAAAAATACACAGAACCTTTGGCAATTTTTCATAACCTGAACTATATTCATATTGAATAAAACAAAATGATGAGAGCAGAAAATCCAGTAATACTTACGAAACACATCCTGTAAAATTCCTCTGGGTCATCCTCCAGGATGACTGAAAGGCCCTGAAGTACTGCAGTGGAAACATCAGATGACTATGAAAAAATAGAGACAGGCTAAGGATAACAATCATAAGCAAATCATGATTTAAAGATGACAACTACAGTCAACATGATAAAGAAATACCTTTTAATTAACTTGATGTGAAATTTAAAATCCTTTTTTCTAGAAAATGTAAAAAGTGCAGAGTCTGTGTCCAGTGCTGCGCAGAACTCAGATCCGAGATATGTGACTGAATCCTGCAAAGATCTAAGAACAAACATTAAGTGGCTATTAACATTTTGAAGGACACAATCCATAAACACACTTTTTGAAAAGGAATAGGGTTTTGAAAATTTTGGAAATGAAAAAAAAAAAACAGGTTCACCCAAAAATAAAAATTAGCTATTAATTTACTCACCCTTATGCCACCCAAGATGTTCATGAGTATTTTTCTTCAGCAGAACAGCAAAGAAGATTTTTAGCTGAAAATATGGCCTTTGGTGATTGATAAAATTTAAGTCAGAGACTGTCCATTTTTGGAGGGAAAAAACATATCAAGGAGCACAAAATTAATACCTGTTGCTCCTGATGATTTACTGAGGTTTTATCAAGAAAGATGATCGATCTGTGGAAGAAAATGAAATAAATAAGTCTCTTTTAAGTCTCATTTACTGCATTCATCTTACATTTATCTAAGTAGATCCTCTCTGCAAAGTAAACACAAATGTAAAGAATGTCTGTTATGTCAAACATAGCACTTGTAACAAACTAACAAAATTTCCACTGCACAGCAGTCATCAACTGGTATTCTAAAATAATAAAAAAGTGTTATCCATTAATCAAAAATCAGTGAACACTGAAAAAACAAAACCAAATGTATAGAGTATTTTTTTCTTATGTAATGTAAATGGAAACATCTGGTATTTTAAAACTAAGATCGATAACTTACATTTAAATAAGTTTCAGTGTTATATACACTCTGCTTGAGGAGGTAGGGGTGATGGGTCTGCTAAAGACTCGTTGACAATCTCAGAATGCGTGTTGTTTGTTACTGCCTGCACATTACCGTAATTATCATACTAAGCACGCATACTATTTTCGTCGCAACCAGGTATTTCTAACAAATAATGCTACGGCTTGACTACAGTTTAGCACTCATAGTTGCTTTCAAAATCGCCGTGTCAAGTTAAAAAGAGTTATTTTAAAAGAACCCGTCTGAAGATGTAGCGTTCTTTTCCATCCGTTTGTACACTGGCCGGATTGCGCGCTCTCTAACGTGAATACGGCCGTGTCTCTGAGCTCCTCATTCGAATGTGCCGCGTCCAGAATAAGATGTCCTATAGCATATGCTAAGCGCTTACGAAATTAAAAACGATCTCCTCGTTTGAAGTGTTTTGTTTACTTCTCACTGAATTTTGAATTCTGCAAAACGTCACATGAAACAACCGTCGTTCAAATTACTCCTATTCTCGTAACTTATCACTAGCACGAATGGATAACATAGTAATTAATAGACAACCAGGCAGCTAATTTTACAGATATGAAGTGGACATTAAGTTAAGTGGTTTGAACAGAAATCGCTTCAAATAATGTGCAAGGTCAACCCGTGTTTGAGTTCTTTGAATGGGCTAAGATGTTCCACAAAACAGCATGCAACAAAGTGCATAAAATCTAACCATCATAAGGACTAGCAAGCAAAAAATGAGACTTAAATTAAAAGCTTTTACCTTGATTTTACCGAAATAGATCCTCTGCAAACACACGTTGAGTCTTCAGCCGTTGTGCTTCTGCGACGTGGGGGAGGGGCAATTGTCGCCCAGTGCGCATGCGTAACAGCATGTCTTGGACATTTTGAGTAATTTTACTTAAATTTCATTAGTTATGGGAACTATCTGTTGTAATATTTCAGCAATGAAAAAAAATTAGTAAACTCAACATTTTGGTTAAAATAGAGTAAACTTACTAGTATTTTTATAGCAAGGAATACTATTTGGTTTTACAGTCTAGAACACTTTTTCTAGTGTTCGCATGGTGTGCTGTTGGTATAAAATTATAAATGCATTGATGTACATGGACCCCTCTGTGACATTGTATCAATTTATTAAAATACTTAAATCACAATTACAAGAGTAGCATTTTGTATGTATGCATACACTTCATTTAATAATGTTTTTAATGGGCTTTAAATGCATTTATCATGTTTTATTACTTTCTGTTGTAAGCATGAAGTACACTTAAAAATTACTCCAAAATTTTACTTAAAGCATACTAACAAGTTCTTTAATAATGTACTTTAAAAGTATACTTTCAATGCATTGTTACATTTCAGCACACAGTTAAAAATAATACTAAAATATATTTACATAAAGTGCAAATAAATACACTTTTAAAAACAAACAAAACTACATTTCAAGTATATTTTTAGAAAATATATTTTTTAGAAAATATACTAAATTACAATTATTTTAAAGTGTGTTAAAAGTTGTATTGTGAAAATAGGTAAAAGCATGGTGGTAATACACTTATAATATATTTAAAGTTAGTACAACTTTTGGTTAGTATATTTGCAATGTACTATTGAAACAGGAAATATATTACAAATACAATAAAGTATACTTTTTTTTCACTA
>CM070031.1:27429758-27571331 GCA_036247105.1 Cirrhinus mrigala | reverse complement strand
TTTCTTAAGTCTCCTTTGTGTGTTGTAGAATGTGATGCCAGCATGTGCCCACCTATGGATAAAAAGTGTCCATTCGGGAATCCACCAGTCCTGCAAGTGCCTGACGGAAAATGCTGTCCAGAAATCAACTGCGGTATTGCTGTTATTCACACTTCAGTTCATTTCGGTGACATTTGCTTGCTTATTTTTATCTCAGATGGTGTTCTCTTTAATATCAGTCTATATATTTTGTGTTTTGTTGTTTTTTTTACAATGTGAATTTTGGTTGATTTGAGATGATTATTAATGTGTGTTCAATTGCCTGTGTTTGTAGATGTGGACCAAGTTAAGAAATGTCAAGTACAGACTGTTCATGATTACATAAATCACACCAACTGTCATTCAGAGACAAAAATGAACCTGACATTTTGTAGTGGAGACTGTACCAGTTCTAGCAGGTGAGTAGGCACAGACTCTGTTACGAAAACCTACAATAGGTGGCATCCTAACTGAAACAGACACTCATAAGTGACCGATTTGAAATGGTTTACATGTGTTTTTCTCTTTTTCTCATATACGTAGGTACACTGAACCTGGATTGTCCTCTTGTAGCTGTTGCCAGGCCACTCGCTCAAGTAAACGCACTGTAAATCTTGTTTGCAAAAACAGAGACAAAATAACCCATACGTATGACCATGTTGAGGAGTGCGCCTGCAGAGAAACTAACTGTCATAGGAAGGAAGCACACACACTCACTAAAGGCAACCAAACAACTTTAGGCAAGTTTAAGTTTCCGTGAGCAGCAGCAGTGAATCATCCATCTGAAGACTTCGAAATATGAATTCTTTGAGACTTTGTTTGGAAATTAATTTGAATTGCATATGCTTTGTTTAACTAATTAAAAAAATTACTCTTTTGCTTGTTTGAAATTAAAAGCAATTAAAAAGCATTAAAAAACTTAAATGTGTGCGTATTGAGTATTGTACTAAACATTTTTTAGGGGCCAAGCACCAGTACTGAGGGTACCTGCATAGTTTTGACACAGTGCCACCTATAGTGGTCAGGAGATATAAAAAATGTCTATTTTTGTTTAAAACTTCTGAATGGTTTGACCAAAATCACAAGCCCCTTTAGATACAGAGAAGCATACAGGTTAAGGCTAGATGGTATACAGATGTGGCTACTGGGTATATGCGCACATCAATCTAATGTAATTTTTGTCACACTGAGACAATAGTACAACAATAATACTGTTTTTGTATTATAGTAAGGGGTAGGTATGGACGTTAATAAAACACAATCTGTTCCATTGTTAGTTGCCGGTTGGATCTATATCCCTTCTAGCCACAACCAAACATGCAATCGAACAACTTCGGCTCCTGAAGGCACTCAAAAGGTTTCTGGGCAAAAAGTATAATACATTTTAAAAAATGCTAATAGCTATTGATTAGTTTTGACTAATGTCATGAGACTGGTCTTGATAGATTCTTTGGATCATGCAGAGAACATCAATACCAATTACAGAATCAGTAACTTCCTGTCCGCCACTTAGATTTTTTTGAAAACCTACTGTTTCAAATTCCCCCAGACCACTAATTTAATTTCCACCAAAACTGACGCATCATCTCTTACGTCAGCAAAAAATTAGCAATTTTGTGACAAGAGACAAAATGGTTTTCATTTACCACATTAACAACTTTGATGGCATGATGCCAAACTGCATGCAAGGCTGTATCTCAGCAAAGCGTTGACATACTGACACCAAACTTTATGGGTGATTTCCTGGACAAATATTAAACCTAGTTCTAGACTAAAATGACCATTTAAACCAGAGTGAAATATGTGTTCTCTGTAATCGTTTTAAACAGTCTTTAGTCTAGTCTAGTCTAGTTTAGTCTAGTGGTTTTACATAGTCTAGTCCAGAGTTGACTAGGCTGATTTCCTGGAGGAAGACTAGAGCTGCTTCAGGTTTAAATTCAAATTAACATTGTGTTTCCTCACCCTGGTGAAAAAAACAGCATATGTTGGTAGGTATGTTTTGATACTGGGATGCTGGTTAGGTAGGTTTTGATACTGGTTTAAGCTGGTCCTTAGCTGGTTTATGCTTGTCCTTAACTGGTCATGTTGCTGGTCAAGGACCAGCATAAACCAGCAAAGGACCAGATTAAACGAGCATCTCAGCATCAAAACATACCTACCAGCATATGCTGTTTTTTTCACCAGGGCATATGGTCAAAATTATTATGACCAATGAATATTATTAGATAATGGGTGTCAAAATTACTGGCACCTTTGGCAAATATGAACATTAAAGGGTGTAAAAATAATTCTGCATCTTAATTCTTAATCATTTTAATCTTTTATTAAAAAAAAAAATCACAAAACCTTAACCTTTCACCTTTCACATTTGACATCTCAGCTTTATCAACAGCATGTCCTGAATGTACCTGAGAAGTTTAAACACAGCACCACCTAGTGTTACCGAAATATAACGCAGGGCTCTCATGTCTGACGCATTCACAGTGAGACACATGCATTTCAACCAGTTGACACGCTCTCACAGTACACCTTGTATTTCTCATGCTGAGAAGTAAGGGCTACTTGTCCCGCAATTTATAGACAAGGCGCAGGCAAACGGAGGTAAGTTCTCTGCCGAGTTCATACCTTTCTCGAGTTAGACAGAGTTAAATGCCACCTACCAGCCAATCAGAAATTAGAATGTGGTTGTTTCCGTGTAAAATACGTGATCCCGCTGCAAGCATGTTTGCTACCAAACAACATAGATCATGCTCATTTTGTGGGATTGAGGATAAAACACTGATTCATTTATTTTTTCAATGTGTAAAGACTCAAAACCTTAGGAATGGTTAGGAATAGTTACCTTGATTCTTCCATTTCCTTTCAGTTAAAAGATATAATTTGTTACTATAAAGGTAAAACTAGTACATCAGTGAATTGCATAGTTTATTATTATTATTATTATTATTATTTTGTTTGGGAAATGTTTTACTTATAAAGAAAAATTCTCTAATTTGCAGCCTTCTTTTTCACATTTCTTAATTAAAATTGGCACATTCCTTAAATGTGACCCTGGACCACAAAACCAGTCAAAAGGGTACATTTTTTGAAATTGGGATTTATACATCATACGCTAAATAAATAAGCAGGGTTACAGAACGCTAAATAAATAAGCTTTCCATTGATGTATGGTTTGTTAGGATAGGACAATATTTGGCAGAGATACAACTATTTAAATATGTGGAATCTGAGGGTGCAAAAAAGTCAAAATATTGAGAAAATCACCATTAAAGTTGTCCTAATGAATTTTTTATTAATGAATATTACTAATCAAAAATTAAGTTTTGATATATTTACAGTAGGAATTTTACAAAATATCTTCATGGAACATGATCTTTGATGTCTTGATGACAGGGGTAGAAGGCTTCCATAAAGCACTGTGGCTTTCCCGCTCAAATGCAGATGCAGAGAGAGGGTTCTCCATGCGGTGAAGGAACAGTTTGGATAAGGACAGAACGCTATCATTTATTGTGACGGTGAAAATGGCTGGCCTTGAAGCACAGTGCTTTAAGAGGGAGCCCACTACCCCTGTCATCAAGGCTTAAAAATGTGCAACAAACACTTACAATAGAAAAAAGAAAAATCAGAAACTGAAATGTGTTCTCTCTCTCTCTCTCTCTCTCTCTCTCTCTCTCTCTCTCACACACACACATACACACACACACACAGACACACAGCTTGACATACATCCGCAGGGCAAGTTCTGCAGTCCTACTGTGTGTGTACAATATGTACATTGAGCACTGCTGTTCAGTTTGGGCACAGATTTAGTTTTATTTTCAATACATTTATAATTTTGAAATATATAAGTAATTGTATTTTATTTGGATGAATGTGTCTGTCTTTTATCAGATTTACCAGTTGTTATAATTTCAGTTTGTGCTGGTCAGTTATGAACAATGAGTAAAACTGAACTGCTAGCAAAAACTTGAGAGAATTGGGTGGAGCCGAGGGGCCACTGCTGCAAATATTTCAGTGGCTCCTCCCCTAACAGATGTAGTCTCGATTGAAACATTTGCTGGGCTGTAACTTGAGAGCCCTGTGCCATCTGTGCCCCTGTCCGTGGGTATTAAACCCCGGTGGCGTAGTCTGGGTATCGCTCGGTTTCAAAAACACATTAAATGTTTGCTTTAATTTCCCCTGAAACTATTAAATCACTTATTTTGGGAATGTCCTAAGTCACAAATATTTTGGAAAGTACTGAATAATTCTATACATCAAAAAGCTATGATTTCTGTGCATTTTGTAGAAGTTGATATTATGCTAAAATGTTTTTCACTTGATGGTGATAGGAGTTTTATATTTATTCTTGATTTGATTATTATAATTGCCCGTTACTATATTCATAAAGTCAAATGGAATGATAAATTACCAAATTTTGAACAATTTAAAGTTGATATTAAAATATATTTGAAGACAATAGAAAAAAGTAAAAATTTAAAAGCAAAAAAGGCTATACAGCTGTTTAATAAGTACAAGTTTATATAAAAAGCCTTTCTCTTGTATTATTATTATTATTTTTTTTGTTTTATTTTTATTTATTTATTTATTTATTTATTTTATTTATTTTTTACTTTTATTTATTTATTGTATTCTTTTATACATGTATATGTGCATTGCCCCTGACATGTAAGGATATATGTGCTCTTGTATGTAAAATATATTGTAGTAGTTGTTTTTGTTAAAGTTCAAAAAAAAAAAAAAAAAAAATATATATATATATATATATATATGTGTATATTAGGCAATACTTGATGACTCTGAAGAGCAGCTTTCATGGTGTGAGAATGTTAGAATCCCTCCTAAACTTTAGCAGGAGATTAAACTGTTAATTTTCAAAAATATATGGATAAATGATGAAAAAAAAAAAGTTATATACCGGATCTTAAACCGGAAGTTAATCAAGTTTCAAAATCTCTAACAAACATGAACAGCTTGTCTTTTGGGAGGTAGATAATACCTAATGTAATGTAAATAAATAATGTAATACTAGTAATGACCATGTGTATCTAAGTGTTTTGATAATATCAGACATTTCTTAAGTACTGTCACTTATTTGCACACAGTGAAACTAAAACATTAAGGTTGAAACAGGATATGTGTGTGTGTGTGTGTGTGTGTTGGGGGGGGGGGGGGGGGGGGGGGGGGGGGGGGGGGGGGCATTTGTCAAATGCTCAAATGCAGATGCAGAGAGAGGGTTCTCCATTCAGTGAAGGAACAGTTTGGATAAGGACAGAACGCTATCATTTATTGTGACAGTGAAAATGGCGGGCCTTGAGCCACAGTGAAATGTGTACTCTCTCTCTCTCTCTCTCACACACATAAACACACACACAGCTTGACATACATCTGCAGGGCAAGTTCTGCAATTCCACTGTGTGTGTACAATATATACATTGAGCACTGCTGTTCATTGGCTCGTTTGGGACCAGGTTTATTTTTTTTTTTCGATACATTTCTAATTTTGAAATATATAGATTATTTTATTTTATTTGGATGAATTTGTCTGTCTTTTATCAGATTTACCAGTTGTCATAATTTCAATTTGTGCTGGTCAGTTATGAACAATAAGTAAAACTGAACTGCTAGTCAAAACATGAGAGAATTGGGTGGAGCCGAGGGGCCACTGCTGCAAATATTTCAGTGGCTCCTCCCCTAAAAGATGGAGTCTTTTTTTTTTTTTTTTTCTTTTGCTGGGCTGTAACTTAAGAGCCCTGTATAAAATGCTAATAACTTTTGAAAACATTGTGCACATTTTGTTATTTATGAATGCTTTTGTTCCCTGGGTTATTCCAATTCTGGCATATAAAACCCATATATGTTATGATCCTAAAACAGCCACTGCTGCAAATATTTCAGTGGCTCCTCCCCTAAAAGATGTAGTCTTTTTTTTTTTTTTTTCTTTTGCTGGGCTATAACTTAAGAGCCCTGTATAAAATGCTAATAACTTTTGAAAACATTGTGCACATTTTGTTATTTATGAATGCTTTTGTTCCCTGGGTTATTCCAATTCTGGCATATAAAACCCATATATGTTATGATCCTAAAACCCTGTTGTTCAAGACTAAATGTAGATTTGCGCAGTGCATTGAGAAATGTGATCCTGTAAGTTGCGTGACAAGCTGCTGATCAGCTTGTTTCAGGACTGTGTGTAATTTTATAGACTCCATTTGATGTTTATTTTGCACAGGGTTATTAATATGTTGAAATAAACTATGACGACTGCTGTGGAAAGTGTGTGCAAACTCACTGTATTGTCAATGTCAATGGCGTCGATCATATACTGAAGGTAAAGTCAAAGGTCGAAGGTTCAGTCACCTTGAGGTGCGGAATATTCTGGTTAAATGGAACTTAAAGGAGTGTATATTCCTTTAGAATAGATCATTAGTCATCATTGCTTGAAAATCTCATTCCTCCCAACAATTTTTTGCAATGAATTTGAACTTCTCTTTTGGTTCATAGAAAGGAGAGACTTTGTCCACTACAAATCTGTGTCCACTGACACCTGGCTAATTTTGCCAAAACATAATCACCAGAGGCAAGCCTCCGTTTCACCTCCTCAGCATCCATTTTCGCATCTTTCTCATGCTAATCGAAACGCATCACATGAGCACTAATTTACCGGGCAAGCCCGAGCCGTGTAAAATGCTATAAATTAAGCCCGAGCCCGACCGAACCCGTCGGGTCCCGTCGGGTTTCATCGGGTTCGGGCAAAGATCTTCAGCTCTACGCTGCATGGCGCAGCAGTCATCAAAAGTCTAACTAAGGCAGTGATACATTGTCGTTTAGATACAATTACGGGGCAGTCCCCAGAAATGGAGACAAAGCACCTGGGTGACGACCCCAAAAAGCACAAAGCATGCAAATGAGGTATTCAGGTATAGCCAAGTGCCCCATTTACACCAGTCCTAATCCAATCATCATAACTACTCAAAGGACTGGGGCAGAGGGACCAAGAACCATTACAAACAAAAGGTGAGAATCTCAGTAATCTGGCTCATTTGACTTACAATAAGAGAAACAGGAACTGGCAGGAACCTCTTGCTACAAACTGTGTTTGAGAGTCTGATGTCATCATATTTACCTTAAATGCTAAATACAATGTACTTCACCTTAGTATTTCATGTGATGCTATGTCAGAGGATCATCATATCTTAAACAGATTTTTAAGATTTGCAATTCCGGACTGCCTTTGTGATTCACTTTACAGGACACCATCCAGCTGTCTTCTGATGCCTGCTGCCAAGTTTGTGAGTATTTATTTATTTATTTATTTTTTTCACAATGTGAATTTTGGTTGATTTGAGATGGTTATTAATGGGCGTTCAGTTTGTATGTTTGTAGGTGTGGACCAAGTTAAGGGATGTCAAGTACAGATGGTTCGTGATTACATAAATCACAACGGCTGTCAGTCAGAGTTGAGAATGGACCTGACAAAAAGTGCGCATGCGTATCCCAGAGCTAGACAAGATGAGCATTTGTGGTTAAAAAGTGTATAAATATGTTTTTTTTTTTTTTTTTTTTTTTAAGAAAATGGCCGAATAAGACCCTTATTCCTTGGCTGGGATTGTTTGAGCCCTTTGAAGCTGCACTGAAACTACATTTTTAATTTTCAATCCACTGAAGTCCACTACAGTCATGGGCAAAAATATTGGCACCCTTGCAATTCTGTCAGAAAATGCAGCCCTTCTCTCAGAAAATTATTGCCATTGCAAATGTTTTGGTACTCAAATTTTTATTTTTATTTTTATTTTTTTTGCATTGGAGCAAAAAAAAAAAAAAAAAAAAAACAGAAGAAAAGTCAAATCTGATACAATTCCACACAGAACCCAAAAAATACACTAGACAAAATTATTGGCACCCTTAACTTAATATTTGGTAGCACCCCCTTTGGACAAAATAACCGAAATCAATTGCTTCCTGTAACCATGAATGAGTTTTTTACACCTCTCTACTGAAATTTTGGACTTCTTTTGCAAACTGCTCCAGGTCATTTAGATTTGAAGGATGCCTTCTCCCAGCTGCTGTTTTGAGATCTCTCCACAGGTGTTCTATGGGATTCAGATCTGGACTCATTGCTGGCCATTTCAGAACTCTTCAGGACTTTGTTTGTAACCATTTCTGAGTGCTTTTTAAAGTGTGTTTCGGGTCATTGTGCTGCTGGAAGACCCATGACCTCGTGGAGATGCAGCTTTCTGACACTGGCCACTACATTGCGCCCCAAAATTCTTTGGTAATCATCAGATTTCATGATACTGTTCACACAGTCAAGGCATCCAGTGCCAGCAGCAGCAAAGCAACCCCAAAACATCTTTGAACCTCCCTCATGTTTGACTGTAGGGACTGTGTTCTTTTCTTTGAAGGCCTCATTTATTTTTCTGTAAACAGTGCCATGATGTCCTTTACCAAAAAGCTCTACTTTTGTCTCATCTGTCCACAGTACATTCTCCCAGAAGGATTGTGGTTTTGTCACATAAGTTTTGGCAAACTCCAGTCTTGCTTTTTTTATTCCTTTGTGTCAGCAGTGATGTCCTCCTGGGTCTTCTATAATAGCATCCCTTTTCGAGGGATAGTGTGAGCTGACACTGTTGTACCCTGTGTTTGCAGATCAGCTTGAATTTGTTTGGAAGTTAATCGGAGTTCTTTATCCACCATTCAAACAATCCTTCGTTGTAATTTTTCATTAATTTTGCTTTTCCATCCACGTCCAGGGAGGTTAGCTACAGTGCCATGGGCTGTAATCCTCTTGATGATATTGCACACAGTGGACACAGGAACATTAAGATCTCTGGAGATGGACTTGTAGCCTTGAGATTGTCCATGCTTTTCCACAATTTTTTTCTTTCAAATCCACAGACAACTCTTTACACTTCTTTCTTTTCTCCATGCTCAGTGTGACACACAACACAAAGGTTGAGTCAACTTTTCTCCATTTTAACAGGTTGCAAGTGTGATTACTATATTGTCCACACCTGTTATTTGCCATAGGTGTGTCTAAATACAAATTACAGGAGTATCACATGCTTGAAAAGCAATTATTTCTTACAATTTTGACAAGGTGCCAATAATTTTGTCCAGTCCATTTTTGAGTTCTGTGTGAAATTTTATCAAGTTTGACTTTAAAACGATAAGCACGTGAATACCAAAACATTTGCATTTTCTGAGAGAAGTGTTGCATTTTCTGACATAATCGCAAGGGTGCCGATATTTTTGGCCATGACTGACTTCCAGTTGTATGCTTTAATTAATCATTAGCTAATGATTTGCAAAGATATCATTATGTTATGACTTGAGGCACTTGACTAATTCTAAATCCATAACCACAATGACATATTACTTAACAATTAGTTAATAGTTCTGTGCCTCAATAAGCAAAGTCATGACATAATGATATCTTTGCAAATCATTAGCTAATGATTAATTAAAGCAGACAACTGGAAGATGAAATGCGTGGCTTCAACCCATTGTGGTAATTAACACATGAATTTACACTATTAGTTAATCAGATAAGTTATTAGAGAATTAATACATTGACACATTTAACTAATAACAATTTATTGCTTACTTAATCTATGAATCATATAGAAAGTTGATTAGTTGCTGATGAAGTAATTATTAATAAATGGTTTAGTTCTTCATGAGTTATATATTAACTCATGATCATCTCTGCATTAGTTAAGCATGAATGAAAGCATATTTGTGCACACGTATTTTGCCCTATAAATAGCACAAACGGTAGTAGATTGCGTAACTTCCTCATTGTGTCTTTCTGGTGTTGTGACGGTGGAATGCTGTGATGAGGTATGAGTGTGGTCTTTGCTCTGATGCTGTAACAAAGCTCATGTAAAGATGTTTTGCTTTACATTATTTATTCTGTGTTAATCGCAGGAAGGTTATCCTCGGTATGAGAGCGTGAGCATGTGAGCTGTTAATGCGGTTATTTCTAGAGCAAAGAGCTGTGTTGTGCAGGGGTTCTGTTCCCCTCTATCAAAGTTACGTTCTGCTTTTGGATTACAGCAGAGCTATGTGTGTAGTGGATTTATAGTTGTTATAGTAATAATATTGATGGGGATTGTTATGTGTATTTTCAGTGATTAAGCTATCACGTTGTATTTGCTTTCACGGCAAGTGTTTTATTAGTAATGTTTATATTTACATTAATCCAGGCTGCTAAATATGTTTGTATTTATGATTGTTTTTATTTGGCAAATCTTTTCTTGTGGAGCTCTATCATACAGACTTTGATGTCTAGGCCCTGCTGTTTTGCTTATGATTTGTTTTGATTTAAGTTCATTGTGATATGCTGACTTTTGTATTACTGTAACTTTTGTTTGGTTTTGTAATTGATTTAGTCTACTTGATGCCAACCGCTGGGATTTGTTGACATAAGTTTTAATCAATTTTTTTTGTGTGTTATAGGAACCAGCCTGCATGGAAGTGTTTTCTCTGGGGTCACCCGGGTCTTCTTCTTCTCACTGCATGATGGTGTGAGATTTTCTGTACTGCTGTCATGTAACTTGGAAGGAAAGGGTGAACGAAGATGATGTTTCAAGATAAAGTCTTTATTATAATCCACAGTGTCCAAGACAGGTAAATCCACAGGCAGGTTAGCATAGATACACATTCACGTAGACGTTGACGAGACCAGTTGACAAACACAGAACTGAATGCAACTTATAAAGACAGGTAATACAAGGTTAACTAATTAGGGCACAACGAGGGCAGGAAGAACCAAATATGGGCACAGCAGGGAGAAACCAACATAAACAGTCCAACAGGGGTGTGACAATGGGCAAAACCAACACAAACAGTCCAAGGGGTGTTACAACTGCATGAGTATTGATTTGAGAGTATAGAATTATTTGCATTATTCACTACACCCTTTTTACATTGTTGATGATTCGTATATCTGTGCACGTGTGGTGTGTGCTTCTTGGCTGGGGGTCCGTGGCCCTGTGGCTTTCCTCTATTTCTCTTCCTGCAGGCTTGTTAAACCTGATATTTTAAGAATAATGGGCCATGATTTTATTAGTTGGTCTCAAGCTCAGATCTTGTAAAGCTGTGACTTCCTTTTAAAAGAAAACTATAAATATACATTAAAGTTGATCTTATTTAAGTGGAGATTTTTTACATTTGTCAATAAAATTGTTGATCCTGAAGCTCACGTCTCTGTTCCCTTTTTATCAGCAAGGAACTTGTGTTGTTGTGTTTAAATTATTTCCGTGGGCAGGGGCGCAGATGGTTTTTTTTTTAACTGGGGGGGACCAAGCTGTCAGCAAATGATTTCAACTCAGTTATTTTGCGTAATTCGGGCTTTAACTAATGCTCAAGTTACTTTGCATAATTTGGGCTAATGGTTTGCACTAAAAAGCCATTGGGGGATTCTTATTTGAAATTATGGATAAACAACAATGAACAAAGGTAAGCCTGCCTGATCAACACTAGCAATGCAAGATCAAACTGTTATTTGTCTAGCATGCCAATCGCTCAGCAAAACTTCATGCCTTCTGCAAAATATGTTTTATGTAGCTAAAATTTAACATGCTCGCATTTGTACGAGTGCATGGTCTGCGCAGCTCAAAAAGCGTCTACTCAAGGTGTGCGTTGCAGAATTCACTGATCATGTAAAGAGAGGCGCCTTCAGTGCGATAGCTTCGGATGTAGAGCCTTGTTTATAAACGAGCCACGTCAGCACGAGCGCACAGCTTGTGGCAAAAATGATGCGAATTTTGAGGAAATGATGGCGGACGGAGGGATTTGGTTTTCAAGCTAAAGTTAAAACAAAACAAAAAAAAAAACGCTTCTTAAACACAGAAGGTGAACATGTTGGTATTCTTGTGGAATAAATAAATAAGTAATAATAAATAAGCATAATGCAAGCCATATTAGTTTCACTTTTCTTTTTGTTTTCAATTTGAAAAGCTGTCATTTACCTCACGTTATGTTATGGAGACTTCATTTTATTATTATATATATTTTTTATTTTTTAAATTTAAATTTGTTTTATTGTCATTGTGCTTTTAATAAAGAATAGGCTACCAATGAATCCAGCTTTTGTTTTAGTCTTAAAAGGTGAAAGGTGTATAGTGCAAGCAGGGTTAACCACTTTGTAACCCTCCAAAACAGGAAGTAAAGAAATCAAAAGGTTCTTAGTGTCACATACAAACAGGGA
The DNA here is from genome assembly GCA_036247105.1 of Cirrhinus mrigala. Taxonomy (NCBI): domain Eukaryota; kingdom Metazoa; phylum Chordata; class Actinopteri; order Cypriniformes; family Cyprinidae; genus Cirrhinus; species Cirrhinus mrigala. Next base: position 27,559,102 of record CM070031.1, on the reverse strand, counting down.
TGAGACCAGAAGCAGCGGTAAGTGCAAACAGAATGGATCTTTATTAACAGATTGAGAAATCACAGAAAGCAGGATGTAATGAGGGCAGATTTAATTTCAGGGTCATGTCCCTGTCTGTGGGTGTTAAACCCCGGTGGCGTAGTCGGTTTCAAAAACACACTAGATGTGTGCTTTAATTTGCCCTGAAACTATTAATCACTTATTTTGGGAATGTCCTGAGTCACAAATATTTTGAATAAGAACTGAATAATTATATACAACAAAAATGTCCCAGATTATGTATGTAACCCTGGTTCCACGAGGGAATGAGACGCTGTGTCTGAAAACGCTATGGGAATGCCTACAGCGAGACCACTCTCTGAACTGTAATCTGGCCAATCGAAGGGCGAGATGTCATGGGCGGGTGACGTAAGCAACCAGGAAGCATAAAAGCACGTGCGGCAGAGCCGGTGTCAGCTTTGGGGAATGAAGCAAGCGATCGGAGGAATACCGGAAGGATGGCTTGAGATGCAGCGTCTCGTTCCCTCGGGGAACCAGGGTTACATACGTAACCTGGAACGTTCCCCTTCAGGAACTCGAGCTGCGTCTGAAAACGCTATGGGAACGAGATGCCCACGCCACCAGACTCTGGGACTCTTAAATGTGCAGCTCTGTGTTCATAAGCGTCCAGCGCATGAACTGGACACATACAGTTACGCTTCTGCTGGTCGGGCTCCCTGAAGGGAGGAGGACAGAAAGCTTGGAGCACGACAGGCTGTGGTGTAGTGGTAGGGATCTTAGAAACGTACCCCGCTCTGGGGTAAAGGAATGCTTTGGCCATACCAGGAGCAAAGTCTAGATGGGAAGGGGCCACCTAAAGGGCCTGCAGGTCCCCAACCCGCTTGAAGGAATTTAGTGCTAAGAGCAAAGGAGTCTTGATGGTGAGAAACCGATCTGAAATCTCCTCTATAGGCTCAAAGGGCGGCCTACAGAGGACCTCAACCACCACAGCAAGGTCCCACGTGGGGACATGAGGTCATACCGGAGGCCTCAGCCTCAGCACACCGCGGAGGAAACGTGTAACCAGAGGGTTCTTACCCACAGACATGCCACCAAGAGGGGCGTGGTAGGCTGAAATTGCCGCCACGTAAACCTTCAAGGTGGAGTGGGTTAACCTTGTGGAGAAACGAGCCTGGAAGAACTCCGGCACTGTACCAACTGGGCAGTTAACTGGGTCTTGCTGGTGGTCTCCACACCATGAAGTGAAAAGCTTCCACATCAGGGCGTACAGTTTCCTCGTAGAGGGAGCTCTGGAGGATGGAGGATGGTCTCAACAACCTCGATTGAGAGACCGGAAGCTAAGAGCTGTGCCCCCTCAGGAGCCACACCCACAGCTTCCACAGCTCCGGGTGGGGGTGAAGGATGGTGCCCCCCGCCTGTGAGAGGAGATCCCTCCTGATGGGAATCTCCCATGGAGAGCCGTTGAGGAGAGAAATCAGGTCCGAGAACCACACTCAGCCTGGCCAGTACGGGGCTACCAAGAGAAGACTGACCCCGTCCCGGCGCACTCTCTCCAGAACTCCCGGGAGCAGAGCGATCGGGGGAAATGCATACAAACGTAGCCTCTGCCACATCTGCACTATGGCATCCAGCCCCAGGGGTGCTGGATGAGCTAGAGAGCACCAGAGGGGACATTGTGCATTCTCCCTCGATGCAAACAGATCCACTTGAGCTGGACCAAACACTCTCCAAATCTGCTTCACCACCTCGGGGTGAAGCATCCAATCCCTGGGCCTCGGCCCCTGTCTCGACAGGATGTCTGCTCCTGAATTCAGATGCTCAGGGACATGGACTGCTTGCAACGAGAGGAGTTTCCCCTGGGATCACATGAGGATCTGGTGCGCCAGCTTGTAAACGGGGCGTGAAGGTAGACCTTCCTGGTGGTTGATGTAATAGACCACTGCTGTGTTGTCAGTGCAAACTAACACATGGCGATCTCTCAGATCTGGGAGAAAGTATTTCAGAGCTCGAAATACGGCCAGCATCTCGAGACAGTTGATGTGCCAGCTGAGATGGCGACCACTCCACAGACCCTGGGCGGGACGACCACTCATGACCGCCCCCCAGCCAGTGAGGGACTCATCTGTCGCTAGCGTGATGCAGCGACAAGGAACTCCCAACACCGGACCTTGACTTAGAAACCAAGGTTTCCTCCACATGTGTAAGGCACATAGGCACTGCCGTGTGACCTTGATCATGCGAAGCGGGTTTCTCCTCGGGGAGAACTCCTTGGTTTTAAGCCACCACTGTAGGGGTCTCATGTGCAGGTATCACGATGGACGCTGCTGCCATCAGTCCCAGCAGTTGTTGAAACTGTTTTACAGTGAGTGACCGGCCTTCTTTGACTCTCTCGACTGCGGTGAGGATCGACTCAATCCAAACAGGGGACAAGCGTGCCTGCATCGTGGTTGAATCCCATACCACGCCTAGGTAAGTGGTTCTCTGAAGTGGAGAAAGGACACTTTTCTTGGCGTTTAGTCTTAACCCCAATGTTTTCATATGAGTGAGAACGACATCTCGATGTCGAGCCGCTAGACTTTCTGACTGTGCTAGAATTAGCCAGTCGTCTATGTAGTTGAGTATGCGAATGCCCTGGAGACGAAGAAGCACCAGGGCAGCATCCACACACTTCGTAAACGAGAGAGTGCTAGGCCGAAGGGAAGAACCCAGTACTGGTATGCTTCGCCCCTGAAAGCAAACCTCAGGAACTTCCTGTGCTGCGGAAGGATGGAGACATGGAAGTAGGCATCCTTCAGATCTATGGTCACAAACCAGTCCTTAGACCTGATTTGTGACACTACTTGCTTGACAGTAAGTATCTTGAACTTCAACCTCATGACTGAGCGATTGAGTCGGCGCAGATCTAAAATAGGACGCAGCCCTCCATCCTTCTTTGGAACAATGAAGTACCGAATGTAGAACCCGGACTCCCTGTCGTGAGGAGGGACCACCTCGATGGCCTCCTTCCTTAGAAGGGTCTCTACTTCCTGTTCCCTGACCAGAGCCTGCTCGGGACCCACCAGAGTGGGAAAGACCCCGTCGAAAGGCAGCGGCGGTGCGCCGAACTGAATAGAGTAGCCTCTTTCTACAGTACGCAGGACCCATGCAGACATGTTTGGCAGTAGCTTCCACGCTGCTAAATAGTCTACTAAGGGAACCAGCCACTCGGGGCTGGCCTCTGGTGTTGACTGAACTGCTAGCTCAGAGACCTGTAATGGTGGACCGGCAGGAGACTGCAGAACGAACTGTTCTAGAGACCCCTGTAGGGGTGACGAGCTTCCCGTTTCCGCTACGTCCGCGGGCGGAGAGACCCGAGATATGTGCTCGCCGGAGGCCACTGTGCCCTGTAACCCTGGCAGGGGTAGCAGACTGACCTCCCGAGGGCCCAGAGGAGAGACGGACACCATGTAATGCGGTGCAACCCGCTCTTCCCCGGTAGGGGCTGCCCTTGGTGTCAGGACCACTTGGCCGGAGGCTTCCATGACTGAAGCACAACCCGCAGATCGGGCCTAGCCTTGCAAGTCCCCAGCCTAGAGCATCGCTGATCTTGGTCCCGGAACTGGGGAGCTCGAGTCGCGATGCTCAACTTCTGAACCTCCCTGTACGAGGAGCTGGTACACGGCTGGTACAGCAGCTAGAGAGCAGCGAGGCAAGAACTGCTGGAACGCCACCGCCTGCTTACGTGCCTCCTGGTACCTGCTGACGACAGAATCAACTGCGTCACCAAACAGGCCAGAAAGCCTTCTCCATCATATCGGACAGGGTCAACCACAGGTGCCTCTCTGCCACCACCATGGCTGCCACAGACCGCCCAACGGCACAGGCGGTCTCCTTGGTGGCACGGAGAGCTAAATCAGCGGTCTTGCGGAGCTCTGACAGATCGACTTTCTCACCCTCATCTAGCCCCTTCAGCAGGTCGGCCTGGTATGCTTGGAGCACAGACATAGTGTGAAGGCATGCTCCAGCCTGACCTGCTGCCGTGTACCCCTTACCCACAAGCGCAGATGTTGTGCGAAGCGGCTTAGAGGGTAAGGATGGAGCCTTCAAAGACGACGCCATACCGGGGGACAGATAGCTGGCCAAAATCTGTTCCACTCGGGGCATCGCCTTGTAGCCACGCTTGCCCAGCCCTGCCACGTTGCCATAGTAATCCGAGGCGGGGGCTAAAAAAGGTCTTGCCCACGACCTCAAGATGAATGGAGGTCGAGAAGGAAGGGAAGGCTCCTACGTGGAGATGGCGGCTCAGCCTTATCCTTGGCAGGCCATTCGATGTTCAGCTTAGACACTGCACAAGTTACCACATCCAAGAGCTCCTCGTACTGCAGCGATTGAGGGAGTGGCTCCTCAACCGCGCTCTCCAGATCGATCTCCTCAGAGGATGATAGGTGGAGAGAAGAGCCCGTTCCATGGGGGGAAGTGGCTTCCGAACCCACGGAACGGGCTACAGATCTGCCGGGTGAGGAGGGAGATAGGGGGTCACCTGTCTCCATTCCCTCCAGCAGATAGAACTGCGAACCCCAAGAATGCAACAACTGCTCCACCTCGGCGGAAGCAGGGCCAGCACTCCGGGGAACACTGGTGAAGGCTCCCTCCTCAAAGAGAGCCTTCTGGAAACGGAGCGTCCGCAAAGGAAGGAGGTCGCAATGCGGACAGTCGGCTCCCTCAAGAGCCGACGCAGCGTGCTCTGCTCCCAAGCAGACCACGCACATGCTGTGTGTATCCCCACTAGTAATGTAGCGCTTGCAGGGAGGAACACACAGCTTGTAGCATGATCCGCTCTCGCCACTCTTTTTGCCCTTGCTGTGATCTTTACCAGACATCACCCTCAAATAAAAGTTGTGTTAAAACTGGCACGCAAAAACAGGGTGACAAGACACACATAGAGCGCTTCGCTGAAAGACAGAAGCTGACACCGGCTCCGCCGCACGTGCTTTTATGCTTCCTGGTCGCTTATGTCACCCGCCCGTGACGTCTCGCCCTTCGATTGGCCAGATTTCACAAGTGTTCAGAGCGTGGTCTCGCTGTAGGCATTCCCATATCGTTTTTGGACGCAGCTTGAGTTCCTGAAGGGAATATATTTATTTTTGATTTGATTATTATAATTGCCCGTTACTATATTCATAAAGCCAAATGGAATGATAAATCACCAAATTTTGAACGATTTAAAGTTGATATTAAAATATATTTGGAGACAATAGAAAAAAGTAAAAATTTAAAAGCAAAATCCATACAGTGTAAGGATCAATCCACTGGCCCAAACATGGAGTCCAGTTGTCTGGTTGAAGGGTTAATGTGTGTTTGGTCTTTTCACAGCGCTTCTGCAAATCCACTTAATTGATCAGAACTTAGTTTCAATTTTAATCTAGTTCGATGTTTAATCTGACTCCAGTTTCATATGATCGTTAAATTTTAGGTGCTTACTCTAATTTACGCTGATCACAAATATCGATTATGTATTAATTTAGATATTTGATTACTCTGGAAATCCCATACTTTCAATTATTCGTTCATTGGGGACCTAATGTCTCTTTTGAGTCTGACGTGGCCAGCGCCGATCTCACGGTCACAAAAACTCCAATCTGATGTTTAGTCAGAGGTATGTAGGTGACTAATACCCTTTTTGACAGCCGCCAACTGCTTGCCTTCACAAAAAGTGTAGTTTACTTTAGTCTTCTCCCATACAGCTTGCTAACATCAGTGATAAACAGAAATCAGGAGGTCTCCAGGTGAAATACCAACTGCTCCATTCAGTCCTGTGCCTGCAGTTTGCTCTATCCTGGCCGTAATTTGTGGTAACAAAAGCCTCCTCGCAATCTACTAGTAATAATGATTTCAGAAGAGATCAGAATAAATCAAATATAATGTTTTATTTGTCAGGTAAAAATGTAGCATGCCAATTACATCGTTTAACAATGAGAATCTAATTCAGAATTAAATTCAGTTCCAATTCAAATAAATACATAACATGAATTACTCAAAGATAAATCTAAGAGTGGGAGAAGCATACCTGACCGCAGAGAGATACACAGCAGCATGTGAGAGATTTGGAGGCAAAGCTCCAGAGATTCTCACACACAGTGTGGGGGTTCTTCTGAATACAGAATCCCAAGGTAATGTTTTGTCACTTCGCTTATATAGCCAGACCATAACAAACAAATCTTCCAATCAGTTGTAAAAACATAAAGACCTTTTGGTTTGTCAGGAGATCTCGCGACCCAGGGTCACACCTGGCTGCAGATTCTCACCCGACCCTAAGGGGAAAACACACCCCTCAGCAGCAAAACACAAAATAAGTGACTGCTGTAAAAATTGAGACCATTTCACCAATCGCACTGAGACTTTTAGAGTGATACTAAGCATGAAAGGGAACAATCAACATATTCACAAGATATAACACACGTGGTACATGGATATTCTTGCTTTGGTGGAAGAAGAGTGAGATGCAGGGAGGGGAGAGGAGCGGGAGGAAGGGGGCCGTAAATGAGCAAGGCGGGTGGTGTTGTTTGCCCTCTTTGAAGATCCCTTCTCCAGATTAGTGTTATTGTTTTGTTGCATGGCATCTGTTTTTGTCAAAGTTCATGGACTTTAAATTCATGAGGAAATAATTTCACATCTTACAACAGCTGTTTAATAAGTACAAGTTGTTCATATAAAAAAGCCTTTCTCTTGTATTTTTATTATTATTATTCATTTATTTAATGTTTTATTTTTATTTATTTATTTATTTTTTTTTTTTTTACTTTTATTTATTTATTGTATTCTTTATACATGTATATGTGCATTGCCTATGACATGTAAGGATATATGTGCTCTTGTATGTAAAATATACCGTTGTATTTGTATGTAGCTGTTTTCGTTAAAGTTCTATAAAAAAAATAAAATAAATAAAAATAATAAATAAAAAATAAACTATAGGCAAGACCTCAGACGAATCTGAAAAGTGGCTTTCATGCTGTGAGAATGTTAGAATCCCTCCTAAACTTTAACAGGAGATTAAACTGTTAATTTTCAAAAATATATGGATAAATCATGAAAAAAAAAAAAAAAAAAAAGGTTATATACCGGATCTTAAACCAGGAGTTAATCAAGTTTCAAAATCTCTAACAAACATGAATAGCTTGTCTTTTGGGAGGTAGATAATACCTAATGTAATGTAAATACTTAATGTTATACTGATAATGGTCATGTGTATCTAAGTGTTTTGATAATATCAGACATTTCTTGAGTACTGTCTCTTATTTGCACACAATGAAACCGAAACATTAAGGATGAAACAGGAATGGATTTAACGTAAGATTAAATAAATCAATAGAAAAGCATTAGATAAACAACAGTGGATCAGCTGGTTGTCCTAGTCATCTTACATGGTCTGTCAAGTGGTCTGTCAACTATGGAGTGACTGTCACAGTAGGAGAAATGAGGCCTGGGATTTGTATTTATAAATGACAGATTTGATCAGATTTAATCCTAAAGTTAATGGATTTGATCCTGACAAAATTGGAATTTAAAATGGCAAAATGGGAATTATAAAGGCATCAAGCATCATTTCGCTTGTCAGTGTTTGTGGCTCTTTTCATTTTTACACTGTAAAAGATGTATGCACTGTTAACTTAGTAAATTTACATTCATCTTACTTATTTGTTTCTGCTCTGTTGACATTACTCAGTTTGACTGAGTTTAAATTACTTTCTGTTACTTAAAGCATTGCGATTAAGTTTACTAAACTTAATTTCTTTGTGTTCAATGAAAAGGACAAAAATGTGGCTACCTTCTGTGATATAGAAGAGACAATTGTACATCTTTTTTGTGAATGTGTCTGTGGGTAAATGAATTTTTCAGAGACAGAAATTCAACAAAGACATACACTGTTAGACTTATATTTAAAGAGTTTAGATGCAAAAACCTCTAAATCCATCTGATGTTTTTCTTTAAAATTAGCATTTCTTTCTGGCTACTTTGTATAGGTTTCTATGTAAGTACTGGTACATACTGATTGGGCTGAGGCTGGAATTTAGCGAGTTTGAAGTAAAAGTATTTGATGGACGTATACCATGTGTCAGGAGCATTCACTCAGTATCATTACCTAATTTTTGACTGAGATGGATTTTAGCTGGTTTTGCATCTGAACTCTTCATTTGTTAATTAAAAGGACATTTTTATTCTGGAAGTAGAGTGATCCTTTAAGTTTCACTTTCCACAATCTGTGACAGGTGTTACCCAGATGCCTCAGACAGTTTTTTTGCACTCTTTTCCTTGATTTGTTTAACTACTCCCAAATGTTTTTCCTAGTCCGAATGTTTAGTACAGCCCAAAACATGACAATAGTTAACCATTTTCAGCAGCAATAATCAGCAATATATAAGTTTTGTTCAGTTCAGTGGCATTGTTTACATTCAGTGCTGCTAATATGGCCGATTGATGACGTGTTATGAGAACACTAAATGTGTGCTTTAATTTATTTTCAAGATCTGTTTTTGCTTTCAGTATGGCTATAAATGTCACAAAATATGATATTCAAACTCACATCAGACACTTTTAACATTAAATAAAGCACATAATCAGTACCAAACTATTGATTATAGCCTTATTCGGACGACAATTGTTTCTTGTCCGAATACATAATGTAGGTGTTTATCTCTCACCATCCGGTTAAAAATCCCCGGTGGAATTACCTGCTGTTTTTTGACAAACACCAAGGCCGTGTGGTAATTTAATTGCCGTCCGAATCTGCATCTCTGAGTTTACGAGAAGAAATCAATTAAAAATTCCGTGTTCAATACCTTTTTGACCACTGCCAAATACCGTACGGTAACTGTTGTATTTTGCTGTAATTTGCATGCATATTTATTTCTGAAATGCTGGAAAGTGTTTAAAAGAACAATACTTCATAACTGCTCCACCACAGCGAGTGGGAGTAGAAAGAGAAGAAAAGCATGCAAACATTCGAAATGGGTCTTTATTATGGCAGCAGCAGGTATGCAATACAATTTTAAAATGTGTATTATATACAGATATATGCACTATACAGTTGTATATACACAGCTATATCGCGTATAACTACACTGACCAAAATTATAAACGCAACACTTTTGTTTTTGCCCCCATTTTTCATGAGCTGAACTCAACGATCTAAAACTAAAAAAAAAAGATTTAAAAAGCCCTATTTCTCTCAAATATTGTTCACAAATCTGTCTAAATCTGTGTTAGTGAGCACTTCTCCTTTGCCAAGATAATCCATCCACCTCACAGGTGTGGCATATCAAGATACTGATTAGACAGCATGATTATTGCACAGGTGTGCCTTAGGCTGGCCGCAATAAAAGGCTACTCTAAAATGTGCAGTTTTACTGTATTGGGGGGGTCCAAAAACCAGTCAGTATCTGGTGTGACCACCATTTGCCTCACGCAGTGCAACACATCTCCTTCGCATAGATTGATCAGGTTGTTATTGATCACCGCCACCATGGGCCACTCGATCCACAACGTTGACATCAGCAAACCGCTCACCCACACGACGCCATACACGCTGTCTGCCATCTGCCCTGTACAGTGAAAACCGGGATTCATCCATGAAGAGAATACCTCTCCAAAGTGCCAGACGGCATTGAATGTGAGCATTTGCCCACTCAAGTCGGTTACGATGACGAACTGCAGTCAGGTCGAGACCCTGATGAGGACGACGAGCATGCAGATGAGCTTCCCTGAGACGGTTTCTGACAGTTTGTGCAGAAATTCTTTGGTTATGCAAACCGATTGTTGCAGCAGCTGTCCGGGTGGCTAGTCTCAGACTATCTCGGAGGTGAAGATGCTGGATGTGGAGGTCCTGGGCTGGTGTGGTTACACATGGTCTGTGGTTGTGAGGCCGGTTGGATGTACTGCCAAATTCTCTGAAACGCCTTTGGAGACGGCTTATGGTAGAGAAATGAACATTCAATTCACGGGCAACAGCTTTGGTGGACATTCCTGCAGTCAGCATGCCAATTGCACGCTCCCTCAAAACTTGCGACATCTATGGCATTGTGCTGTATGAAAAAACTGCACATTTTAGAGTGACCTTTTATTGTGGCCAGCCTAAGGCACACCTGTGCAATAATCATGCTGTCTAATCAGCATCTTGATATGCCACACCTGTGAGGTGGATGGATTATCTCGGCAATGGAGAAGTGCTCACTAACACAGATTTAGACAGATTTGTGAACAATATTTGAGATAAATAGGCCTTTTGTGTACATAGAAAAAGTCTTAGATCTTTGAGTTCAGCTCATGAAAAATGGGGGCAAAAAGAAAAGTGTTGTGTCTAATTTTCATATTTTCAAACAGGAGATTTAAATAATCAAATAATAAATAGGATTATATATTATAAAATATGGTTGGGAAAATAAGAATACATTTTACATAATAAGTATTTTAAAATTAATTTTATTTATAGCAGACAATCATGTGACTGGCCATGTAAGCAACCCGTTACCGGGTTCCTAGGATCACAGAACTGACTCCTTCACTGTGAATAAATCGCCATCTGAATCCATAAGTTTTATCACTGAGATGATGTGCAAATTTTTACAGACCATATTTTACAGATCCATATGAGAAACAATTACCGTCCGAATAGGGCTATAGTTTGTATGTTGTTGTTCCAGCCGCAACGACGCAGAAATAGAAATGTTTCTAAAATATAAACTTTGCATGCTAGTTAGAACAAAAAACCTGATTAACAAGGAAAAGATAGCCTATTGCGTGTTGTGGTGTCGCATGTTGTTTCTGTGTGCAATGTGTGAATGAAAATAAACACACACACACACACACACGTTTCGACTACCAGTCAACTATAGGCAAGACTTGACGAATCTGAAGAGCAGCATTCATGGTGTGAGAATGTTAGAATCCCTCCTAAACTTTAGCAGGAGATTAAACTGTTAATTTTCAAAAATACATGGATAAATCATGAAAAAAAAAAAAAAAAAAAGTTATATACCAGATCTTAAATCGGAAGTTAATCAAGTATCAAAATCTCTAAGAAACATGAACAGCTTGTCTTTTGGGAGGTAGATAATGTGTAAATACTGACTATAATATTAGTAATGGCCATGTGACGTATCTAAGTGTTTTGATAGTACCAGACATTTCTTAAGTACTGTCTCTTATTTGCACACAATGAAATGAAAACATTAAGAATGAAACAGGACATGGATTTAACAAAAGATTAAATAAATCAATAGAAAAGCATTAGATAAACAACAGTGGATCAGCTGGTTGTTCAAGTCATCTTACATGTTATTGTAGTCTATCAGAAATATCTTATATATTTGAATTCCAACTTTAGGTGGAAGTCTATCAAGTGGTCTGTCAACTATGGAGTGACTGCCACAGTAGGAGAAATGAAGCCTGGGATTTTTATTTATAAATGACAAATTTGATCGGATTTAATCCTAAAATTAATGGATTTGATCCTGTTTAAAATGACAAAATGGAAATTATAAAGGCATCAAGCATAATTTCGCTTGTCAGTGTTTGTGGCTCTTTTCATTTGTACACTGTAAAAGATTATGCACTGTTAACTTAGTAAATTTACATTCATCTTACTTATTTGTTTCTGCTCTGTTGACATTACTCAGTTTGACAGAGTTTAAATTACTTTGTTATTTAAAGCATTGCGATTAAGTTTACTAAACTTAATTTCTTTGTGTTCAATGAAAAGGACGAAAATGTGGCTACGTTCTGTGATATAGAAGAGACAATTGTACATCTTCTTTGTGAATGTGTGTGTTAATTTTTTTTTTTTCTTTTGGCTCTGTGAATTAATTGCTGCTCCAGCTGAACACACATGATGGAGATTTACTACTAATTAAAGAACCAGCTTTACTGACTAAACGCGCATGATAATCGCATGTGATTTATCGTGCAGCCCTAGTTAACAGTCGTCAAGATTTAACGATCCAAACTTGCTAACGATGTGGGAGCACAGCTTTGAACAGCACATGTTGTCCCTGAGAATCGTAACGACATCTCTGATTAAGGTTTGCAACTTTACAAAGTAAACAATGATCCAAAAAACACTTAGCCTCTTGCTAATTAGCACACAAAATACTATTGGTATACTGCTTGTAACGGGACTCCAGTAAGGCGTGTTAGATCCAGATGCGAACTTTATTAAACACAGCATAGTCAAGACAGGCAGGGTCGATCTCCAAACAACAGTAAACCGAAGGCAAGACAAAAGCGTAATCCAAATAAACAGGCAGAAGGTCAGAAGGTCACAGGTAACAGATAATCAATGGGTGAGGGCTCCCTCTGCTGGCGTGGCGTTACAGAATCCCCCCCTCTAGGAGCGACTCCTGGCGCTCAAAACAACAACAGTCCAGGAGGGTGGGGGAACAGAGGCAAAACAGGGGGTGGGACAGGGGGCCAGGTCCATGCTGAGGAGGTGGGCCTGGATCGTGGAGCAGGGACAGACAGTGAAGCACTGGAGGACCTGGGCCATGGAACAGTGGCAGACAGTGAAGCACTGGAGGACCTGGACCGTGGATCAGTGGCAGACAGTGGAACCTTAGAGGACCTGGATCGTGGAGCTGTGGCAGACAGTGGAACCTTGGAGGACCTGGACCGTGGAGCAATGGCAGACAGTGGAACACTGGAGGGCCTGGGCCGTGGAGCAGTAGCAGGCAGTGGAAACTTGAAGGACCTGGGCCGTGGAGCAATGGCAGACAGTGTAACACTGGAGGGCCTGGGCTGTGGAGCAGTAGCAGACAGTGGAACCTTGGAGGACCTGGGCTGTGGAAAAATGGCAGACAGCGTAACACTGGAGCAGAAGTCCACCATGTTTGATTCGGAGGAGCCTGGAGCCATGGTGGAGCAGGGAGAGCAGGCAGCCATGACGGGGCAGGCAGAGCAGGCAGCCATGGCGGGGCAGGCAGAGCAGGAAGCCATGGCGGGGCAGGCAGAGCAGGGAGCCATGGCGAGGCAGGTAGAACAGGGAGCCATGGCGAGGCAGGCAGAGCAGGCAGGGCAGGCATAACAGGGAGCCATAGCGGGACAGACAGAGCAAGCAGAGCAGACAGGAGCAAAGATATCCACAGTGGAACTAGTGACATCCATAGTAGAGCATAAGGTTCATGATTAGCCTTCTTGGCCGTGACATGGTAGGCAGAGGGTTCGTGATAGGCCTCCTTGGCCGTAATAGGACAGGCAGAGAGTTCATGAATGGACGCCGCCTCCTTTGGAGGATCTACAGCGGAAGCTGACACCTCTGGAGGCATTGGCGCAAATTCTCGGATAGGAGAGGCTTCTGGCACAGACTCGTGGACAGACGAGACCTCAGGAGCAGGCTCGTGGTCAGACGAGGCCTCTGGAGCACAGTGTGTAGCCCACACGCTCAAAATGGCAACAGCCATTACCGGCAGCACAGTAGATAGTGGGATGCCTGCCGGTCTTGAGGGTGTGGATGCTGTGGACATGTGGCTTGGGAGCGTGTGCTCTGCGTAGCTTCGGAGCGTGGGCTCTGCGTGGCTTGGGAGCTGAGACAAGACCTGGCAAGGCTTTGGGATGTCAGCTGATACGTGATGAGGCTCTGGGGGGTCAGCTGATACGTGACGAGGCTCTAGGAGGTCAGCTGAGATGTGATGAGGCTCTAGAGAATCAGCTGAGACACAACGAGGCTCTAGAGGATCAGCTGAGACATGACGAGGTTTTTGGAGGTCAGCTGAGACACGACAAGACTCTAGAGGATCAGCTGAGACATGACGAGACTCTAGAGGATCAGCTGGAACGTGATGTGGCTTTGGAAGGTCAGACGGGGCCTGGTGAGGTTCTGGCAGGATGGCCGTGGCTTGGCGAGGCCATGTCGTACTAGCAGCCATGTTGTGAAGGGGTTCTGTTAGGAGCGTAGCTGTTTCTTGACTTGATTCAGGAAGGTCTGCATGACTTGACTTGACACCGGGAGGTCTGCCGTGACTTGACTTGACTCCGGGAGGTCTGCCGTGACTTGACTCGACTTGTGAAGAACAGCTGTGACTTGACCTGGCTGGTGAAGACCAGCTGTGACTTGACTTGGCTCGTGAAGGTCAGCTGTGACTTGACTTGGCTCATGAAGATCTGCTGTAACTTGGCTTGGCTCATGAAGATTAGCTGTGGCTTGGCTTAACATAGACAACCCAGCTGTAACTTGACTTGATTCAAGAACAACAGCTGTAACATGGCTTGACTCAGGAACAACAGCTGTATCGTGGCTTGATTCATGGGGAACAGCTGTGACTTGGCTTGACTCATGGAGAACAGCTTGACATGGCTCAGGAAACACAGCTGTTACTTGACTTGGCACTGAAAGTGCAGTCCTGACTTGACTTGACACCAGAGGATCAGGCATCACTTGATTAGCTTTGGGTGTAGCAGATATGGGATGAGATTCAAATGAGATGATTTTGGACTGATGAGGCTCAGGCGTAGCAGCCATCTTGGCCGGGGACTCAGACGGGGCGGCCATCTTGTGAACAGACTTGGGGATGGCGGCCATCTTGTGAACTGGCTCTGGGAAAGTGGCCATCTTGTGGACTGGCTCTGGGATGGCGGCCATCTTGTGGATTGGCTTGGGGTTGGCAGCCATGACAGGTGCAGACTCTGAAAGGGCGGCCATGACGGGTGCAGACTCTGGAAGGGCGGCCATGACAGGTGCAGGCCCTGGAGCGGCAGACATGGCGTGAACAGGCCCTGGAGCGGGAGGCATGGCGTGAGCAGGCCCTGGATCGGCAGGCATGGCGTTAGATCAAGATGCGCGCCTTATTAAACACAGCGTAGTCAAGACAGGCAGGGTCGATCTCCAAACAACAGTAAACTGAAGGCAAGACAAAAGCGTAATTCAAATAAACAGGCAGAAGGTCAAAGTCCAAGTGAGCAGTCCAAAGTAGCAAAATAAAACACGGCTATGAAACTAGACAAAAACTATGACAAAGAAACAAAACCGTGGAAATAACAAAATAAGGCAATGAAATCAGGAAAAATCAGGAAGTAACCCAAGAAGCAGCAGAGGGAGCGGTCAGAGAATCAATGGGTGAGGGCTCCCTCTGCTGGCGTGGCGTTACACTACTACTGTCGCCTCTACAGAGTAACGTTACCCACGTTCTTTTTTGCAGTAGCGCTCCTCGGAAACAGGTGGATAAATATGTAAGGGAAAACACTATAATGCTAATGTTTAAAGTGCTGTCAGGTGGTAATTAAAGCAAAATGAACCCTTTGAAATTAGCCGCAAAATTAACTTCCCTCATACTGAAGAGACATAAACGTGATATTAGATATTAATTCTGTATATTACCAAAGACTAATAGATTCTGTATGTAACTGATTTTATTCTAAGTTGAGGACATTTCATAAAACCTATAGAAGAAGAGACTCAACGGCCTCCACTACATGACGCAGATACATGGAATTTCAAACAGTGAAGCTCTCTAATGGTCATCTGACAGATAAGCCAAAGGTAAGCATTATACATGTATTTTTTTTTTTTAATGGCAAGCCGTTCAGCAAATAATACATGTGTATTGTGTGAATATGGATTGGTTTACTGGTTAAATGTATGGTTTAATGACAAACGCATTTGTTTATAATACACTGGTAAAACCAGACATCTATTGGTTTAGATAACATCGGTCTGATCAAATGCACATGGGTTTGCTCCTGTCTCTGCTGGTTTGTTCAAGTAAACATTGGGCTCCTCAAATATGCAATGTTCCCTCAATTATATTGCTTGAGATAAATTGGTTTCCTTAAGTATACACTGGTTTCTTTAAGTATACATTGGTTTGTGTATATATTGTTTTCTTCAAGTATATTATGGTTTAGATACATTGATTGGCTCGGGTATACATTGCTTGTTCAACTGCATATTGGCTTAGATACATCAGTTTACTTAAGCTTATATTGTTTTGTTTTTTTCAATTATATATATGAAAGGAAAGGAAAGGATGTGACCCATACTCTGAATTTGTGCTCTACATTTATCCCATCCAAGTGCACATCAGAGATGGCAAAAGTGCACACATCCTTCACTCAAGTTTAAAAATACTCTGGTAAAAGTAGAAGTACTGACTACGCTTTTTTACTTAAGTTAAAGTAAAGAAGTGTGGGCTCAGAGATGTACTTAAGTAAAAAGTACCCATTACTACTACCTGTTTTCACATCACATTGACACAAATAACAAATTCTGAAACCATGGACAACCCTTTTTTTTTTTTTTTGCATGGCCATCACATTTAAATAAATGTTTAAAACCTTAGGCTGGGAATGCAGAATAAGAAAAAGGCTCTCTCTTGAGCTGCACCTTCACTTCCATTTTTCTTTTCAGTCTCTTCATTTTCCATTATATCTCTCTGCATCTCACTTTGTGTGTGTTTGCTTTTTTTCTTTTTTTTTTTTTTTTTTTTTTTTTACTAATTTTACCTGTCACTGTCACCTTTTACTGTTATGAGCAGACTTGTCTCCACCTTGTTGCAAAAGAACCACCTCATTATATTCTATTTGCAGTAACAATTTTATTAAGTATCACATTATGACCAGGTGTTGTTGTTTTATCTTAAAATGGCTTAAATACTATAGATTTAAGAAAACATTATTTTCTAAATTGCCTAAATGTCAAAATTAGTACAATAATGATTACATCATGACAATATCTTTACAGAAAAATCCTAATACTGAACACGTTATCGCATTATCATGAGTCATATTTTTCTGTTACCAAAATTAACCATGGTTTATTACAGTAAAAGTATGGTAACCATGTTTTGTTTTGTTTTGGTTTGGTTTTTTGTCGGATTAATTGCAATCTGTTTTAATTTAACTACAACCATTGTTTTACTACACATCTCATGGTTAGACTATGGTTAGTGTAGCAAAACCATAGTTCATTTGTGGTTACCATGGTTTACAGATGAAACTGACCTGCACTTGAAGTCCTGAACAGGTCAGTAGTTTTGCCTCTATGATCCACACGGGCACTTCCACTCCATTGTCGAGTCAGTTGCATTGATCGCGCCCGAGCCGAATCGCGTTGCCAGTCAAGACTAATCGATCCATGATTTATTAGAGATCGAATGGTGATCCACCGAATGATGATTAAAACTAAAGTAACGAGCCTGGTATGAAAATGTAAGAAGTAGAAAGTACAGATATTTGTGTAAAAACGTAAGGAGTAAAAGTAAAAAGTAGTCAGAAAAATAAATAGTGAAGTAAAGTACTGATACCAGAAAAATCTACTTAAGTACAGTAACGAAGTATTTGTACTTAGTTACTTCCCATCTCTGGTGCACATATAGATACATTGGTTTCCTCAACTATGTATTGGTTATTATATATTGGTTTATTCAAGAATATATTGGTTTGTATATCAGTGCTTCCTACACGTTTAAAATATACTTGCGGTGGTAGCCGGATTGAAACCCACCTATTACCCACGGCACAAAAATGGTCTACTACATGTGACAAACAACAAATAATGTGACTTATAAATGTATGTAATCAGTTGAATGAACACACCAAAGCAAACGCAATTTGTTCAAAAGAATGAGAAACTTTTTATGATTTGCACAGTTGACTAGACGCTGTGGAGGTTGAACAAATTTGAGAATTTCATTTCTGATCTGAGAAATGCACCAAAGCGACTTTGGCCCTTTTATCTCCATCGAAGGTTCTGATTGGTGTGTGATAAATTTTGACTCCTAGTGTTTCCACTTGGGTAATTGTGTGCTAATTGAGCTCAAACTTTGCAGGCTTGAGTGAACAATATTGAATGTTAGTGCTTTCTAAATGACCACATGGTGTAAGCACTGAGAAATGTAGGGATTTGTGTGTAGAGTTTTGCAGTAACAGTTCACCAAATCTGACTCACGTGTTAAGGCAGGGAAATAGCGTTTATAGTTTATGGAAATGGGTGTGCTTTCTAAAAAATGGCGTTATGGTTTTGAAATTTTAGTTCAGAAGCCTTGTTATAGTGTTTTAGCAATTGAGAAAAACTGTAATATTGTGGTTTTACCATAGGCCTAAATATAGGCTACAATATGTTCAGTGAAGGGGGCATGACAAGTCAGTCTCTTCTGACCTTCACGGGCTGTAAAATTGAATTCACCAACAATCGGTTTTGCTGTACTTTTGCTAAACATCTCAACTCAGTAGAGTGCACACTATTGGGAATCTGTGTTGAAGATTTGCCACATTTTTCTGAAGAAACCTTCAGAGTGTAGAAACTCATTGCAGCTAAAGACACAAGTCTCACCATGTATTTCAAATCTGAGAATGAGGAAATTATTTTAAGATGATGTTGTGTAATTTATTTATTTATGTTTTTTTTGGGCAACCCAAAGGTTCATAAATGCCCCTGTGTCCCAGATCGGCCTTTTCGGCGACATGGTGGAGAGCATTGCCCTGCAGTTCTTTGCCGCACAGAAGCAGACTGAGGCCATCAGACATGTCCTGCGTGCAGCTGCTGCCTCCACCCGGCCAGTGAACCCTACTTCCACATGGCCCACATGGGAAGACAATGTAAAGAAAGAAAGAAAGAAAGACACACTCATCTGCAAAGTTCTCCATTAGTGAAAGTCAAGATTTTACCCTCCTACTGTGGATTTACCTGTGGAATATAATAAAGACTTTATCTTTGACCTTCGTCTTCGTTTGTCCCTTCCTCACATCATATGTGACAGAAGACCGGACCTACCAAAATGACGGCTGAGGAAGCGCTTTGGGGTTTGTGACAAGGCGGTCAGAGGTCGGAGCGGTATGTGGAGGAATTCCTCGAGCTTGCCAGCCAGCTGAGCTGGCACGACGCTGCTCTAGGTGCGTGTTTTCAGCTGAGGCTAGACCACGAGACTATCCGTTGCAATCTTCCCGTGTGTGAGTATCCCCTGATCGAACTGATAAATCTAGTCCTTTATTTAAATGGTTCTAATTTCTAAGTCGAAGAAATAAAGGAAGATTCCAAGTCTCGTCGTCCAGCTCCCTCTGGAACACGCCGCGTCATGCCAGTTCACGCCTCGCCGGGAACCCCCACATACCGCACCAACGGCTCGGACTGCCTGCCCAGCCCCAAACACCCCCACATTCTCCAAAGCTCCATCTGTTTCCTCAGCCCAGAACCGCTGGCCATGGCTCGCTCAAGACCTCCGGCAGCGGCTCGCTCAAACCTGCCGGCCACTGCTCGCACAAAACCACCGGCCGCCTCTCCACGCTCAAGCCCGCCGGCTGCCTCTCCGTGCTCAAGCCCGCCGGCCTCTCATGTGGCAAGCCACATATACATTGGGAACATTATGGACCTGGCGCTCCCCTTGGAGTTTAATGCCCCTATCCTCTCTCCTTCTCCTTCGTCTCCGCTGGTTCCGTCCAGCCCTCCTGAGTCTCCTTCAGCTCCGCTGGTCCTGTTCAGCCGTCCAGAGCCCGCTCCTCCTGAGTGCCGTCCAGAGCCCATTCCTCCAGAGCGCCCTCCAGTGCCCGCTCCTCCAGAGCACCCTCCAGTGTCAGTGCCTCCAGAGCGCCCTCCAGTGCCAGCGCCTCCAGAGCGCCCTCCAGTGCCCGCTCCTCCAGAGCGCCCTCCAGTGCCAGCGCCTCCAGAGCACCCTCCAGTGCCAGCGCCTCCAGAGCCCGCTCCTCCCGTGTGCCCTCCAGAGCGCCCTCCAGTGCCCGCGCCTCCAGAGCGCCCTCTAGTGCCTGCTCCTCCAGAGCGCCCTCCTCCAGGGCCCGCATCTCCAGAGCACCCCCCTCCAGGGCCCGTGCCTCCAGAGTGCCCCCCTCCAGGGCCCGCGCCTTCAAAGAGCCCTCCTCCAGAGCCCATGCCTCCTGAACTCTCCCGGGCCTGTAGAGCCCTAATTTTTCCTGTCTGCTCCGCCATGGCTCCCCGAGCTTCCTGATCCGCCATGCCTTCCCAGACTGTTTGCTCCGTCATGGCCCCCCCGAACTCCCTGATTTGCCATGGCTTCCTGGACTGTCTGCTTCACCATGGCCCCACAAGCTCCCTGACCCACCATGGCTCCCTGAGCTCCCTGATCTGCCTTAATTATGTTCATCGTAATCACCTGTCTTTATAAGTTGCATTCAGTTCTGTGTTTGTTGTACAGTCTCGTCAATGTATGCGTACTTTTAGCCTCCTACTGTGGATTTACCTGTTTTGGATTTACCTGTGGAATATGATACAGACTTTCTTTGACCTTCGTCTTCGTTCGCCCCTTCCTCACACGATACGTGACAATAAGTTGTGGTTACTTAATTTTTTTTTTCAAGGCAGCAGGTTTCCTCAGTTTTAACAAAAATAGACAGAACTCAGATTAACTTAAATTTAAGTTGGTCCAACTTAAAAATAAAAAGTGACCACAATACGTTTTCTTTTGTGAAGGTAACCCAGGATCGTCAACTTCACCTAACTTTTTTAAGTATGCATGAAGGTTATTTACTACTTAATTTTTAGCCAACAGGTTTCCTGAATTTTTTAAGTTAAGTCAACTTATCACTTTTTACAATGTAACATGAAGTCTAGACAAAATACCTGCCGATATTGTGTCTTACTGCATAACAGGGTCTCTTTACAGTAAATGCAAGTACCTTGCTAACCCGGAACTAGGAACAGTTACTGAAGAAGTTAGATATTTATTGAATAGTTTTGTGCATCATACTGTGCAACTTTGAGATGCGTTTGAGATGATAACACAGTTGGTATTTCACCCCACCAAGGTTTGCATAAGTACTGTTTAAACTCAAATACAGCTATAGGACATTAAACATTTGTTTGATTAAAAGATAGAATCCCAGTTATCATGGGTTATACCTTGTAAGCTCAAATTACATTCTTCCAAAGAAATCTAAAATTCACTATAAAAGAGCAAGTTGGTAGCTCAAATTAGGTCTTGAGAATGGTTGTTGTCTTCATGGGGACTGTGAGGATGTCCCAGATGTGGATGCTGAGATGGGTCATCCTAATGATGATGGGGCTACAAGCAGGTTAGCGGACTAAACAATTAAATCAGTTTTGTTCTCATTTCACAACATACAAAATTATTGTAAATGTGTATCATTTTTTTTTTTTTCTTTTATCTTTATAGGCTCTATGGGAAATAATATGGAAAGCATGATGACAACAGCAGCTGGTAAATATATCATTTTCATGTGTTGTGTGTTACAGGCATTAATTAGGGGAGTCAGTGTCATGACTTTTTTATTAATTGTAGAGCTAGGGAATGTAGAACATTCATTTCATGGATTGATGTTGGGAAACATGTATTTATTAGAATAATCATAGTAATAAAATAAGTTAAAAAGACATCATTACACAATTATTATTTAAAACTTAGTGTTTAGAATTCACATTAATTTGGTTTGTTAATAAATAGCATTTATTATATTTAAAAGTATTTATTGCTTCTAATATGATTAAATGTTTAGCCCCAGTACTAATTGGATTGATTTATGAAGAATTAAAATGTTAAAATTGCATAAAAACATAAATAAAAAAATGAACACTACTACTATCAATAATAATTATTACGTATCTTGACATATGTCTGATTTTTTTTTTTTTTTTTTTTAATAAATATCTTAATGGACCTACACATTGTCTTGTACAATAATTGCCTTTATTTTGTCTAAAAACATGATTCAAGTCCTCCTCATCTTCTTTTTTAGTGTTCCCTCCCAGCTTGAAAACTGTGATGGTAACGAAAGGTATGAAGTAATTCATAGCTTTTTTTATTATTATTATTCTTTTAAACACTTCAGACTGCTTTTTTAGTGCTAGTACAGATATGTAATTAATATCTATTTTCTCTCCTGGTTTAGCAGAACCAAATCCTGATCATCGGTCTACAATCTGCAGCACTTGGGGAAATTTCCACTTAAAGACCTTTGATGGTTATTTCTTTCAAGTGCCATACACATGCAACTACATTCTAGCGGTGTTGTGTCAAAACAATGCACCCGATTTTAACATCCAGATGCAAAGAGAGACTGTAAATGGCTCAATCATTTTCAGCAAAATTACAGTAAATCTGCAGGGGACAGTCATTGAACTCACCAACAATAACATCATCATGGACGGTCAAGTGTGAGTTTATTTTTATTTACTTAAGACTGCATCCAAATATCCAAGATTTTCTTTAAACACATTTTCTTTTGTCAAATGTTGAATGTGTGTGTGTTTTTTTTATTTCTATTTTTTTGCAACTTGCTTTAACAGGTTGTATAATACTACAACCACTAAGAATGGAATTACAGTCACGTTGAGTGCATCAAGTGTTAAGGTCTCAAAAAAATATGAAGTCACTGTCTTTTTTGAAAAGGACCAATCTTTGTTGGTATGCTTTTTCTCTGTTCATATATACAATTACTGTATAGTATATTTGTGACCCAGTACACTCTCAGAAATAGAGGTATGAAAGCTGTCACTGGGGCAGTACCTTTTCAAAAGGTACACTGTTGTACCTTAAGGGTCCATACTGGTACCTCTTGAAAAGTGACCCCAGTGACAGCTTTTGTACCTTTATTCCTGAAAGTGTAGGTCAAAAAAGGCCTAATCTCCATTTTCTAATGATGTTCCTCAGATTGAACTTTCTGACAATTACCGAGACCAGACCTGTGGACTCTGTGGAAACTTCAATGGCAACGAAGCGGATGATTCAATTGACAATGGTAAACCTCATTATGAAAACATTACCTGCTAAAGTAGTTCAGTATTTCATATTTTAATGACATTATATTTTGTTGATATCTTGATATCTGACCATTTGAAACATGTATAGATGGTCTGGCCAAGTGGAAGGTGCCTTCACCTGAACCCTGTGTTGAAGTCAGTCTTCACCTTAATGATCACTGTGAAAATCAGGTATTATGACAAAAAAAAAAAAAAAAAAAATAGAGTTATTGTAACAATTTGAACAGATTGTAGGGCTGTGGCCACATTTCTGGAAATAAAATTGAAAAGTTTCTTTTTAATTGTTTCATGTAAATTACTAATTACAACATTAATACATTTTCTGAAATGTGGAAAATAGTTTTGAATTACAGGGTATTTGCTTTTAATTCTCATTAATTACATCAAGACTGTTATTCTATATTATATACGTTTCAGTATTTGTTAAAATTAGTTATGGTTCTGTTTCATGCTATGTGGCAGCGGCTATTTGCACTTAGCAAATAGCGATAGATTCTATTTACACTTAGTGCAAATATAAATTGATTCTGTTTAGACTATGTGTAAATAGCAGTATTTTAGCGATATGCTATTTACAATGAGTGCAAATAATGATAGATTCTATTTACACTATGTAAAAATAACAGCATTTTCTTTGCAAAAAGTGTAAGCAGTAGATGCTGTATATACTTAGAGCAAAAAATGGCAGATATTTGCACCTCAGTATTGTAGTAATGTTTTTTTGTTGTTGTTGTTTTTGTTTTTAATCTCCCAGACAAGTATTTGCCAGCAGTATCTTAACAGTCCGGGGTTTAGTGACTGTTACAGGGTGATGGACATGAATTCATTTGAAAAAGCCTGTGTAGACGACCTGTGTCAGTGTGACGGCAACCATGACTGTCTCTGCAACACGCTCACAGAAATTTCACGACAGTGCACACATGCTGGAGGAAAACCAGAAACATGGAGGACAGAAGAGCTCTGTCGTGAGTACCATATTTGGAAGTTGAATGGGGTATAAACAAATGAAATGATAGATACATAGATAGATAGATAGATGGATAGATGATTGATTAATTGATTGATTCTGTGTTTTAAAAAAGTTAATTTTAATATTCTAGACCATTAATTATGGTGCATTTTGTCACACTGTGTTATTTTGTGAAGCAGCAATGACATGTCCTCTAAACATGGAATACCTGGAGTGTGGCAATCCATGCAAGAACACCTGCTTAGGTCCAGTTGCAAGTCTACAATGTACAGAACACTGTGTGGATGGCTGTTTCTGCCCTGATGGTGAGAAAAAAATTATACAATGCTAGGTAGGAATGCAGGCCTGATACTGCGCTCCTGTATTCGTACTCCTAAGAAAGCCCCTGATACCACACAGCTTGTGAATAGTCCTGTGTCCAGACAGTGGAGTTATTAGAGATTAAGGATGTCTATCAAGTCCATGTATGTAATTACTATAATGTTAAATATTCAATATCCTATAGCTGATTGAATGCGCGGTGGCCCAGATGTACCCAATATATTTTAAAGTGCCCCTATTATGGATTTTTGAAAATTACCATTAATGCAGTGTGTAACACAGCTCTAAGTGAATGAATATATCCTGCAAAGTTTTAAATCTGAAAGTGCACCTTGTATAAAGTTATTGTCTCTCAAAAGAAAGAAGTATGAAGTATGAAGAAGTACCAACCCAGTGTTTACAAAGTGAACGTGTAAGGAGGTGTCAAACACCCTTTATAAAAAAAGGTAAAACAGCGATGTTGGAGGAGAAAATGAGATGGGAATTTTTAGACATACCCGAACTGAAAATTATGAACATTTAGCTAGATAGACCCTTATTCCTCGCCTGGGATCATTTAGAGCCCTTTGAAGCTGCATAGAAACTGCATTTTTAACCTTCAATCTGTTGAGCACCACCAAAGTCCACTAAGTTACATGGAGAAAAATCCTCAATTGTTTTCCTCAAAAACCTTAAATTCTATGCGACTGAAGAAAGACATGAATATCTTGGATGACATGGGGGTAACTTATCAGGGAATTTTTATTCTGAAAGTGGAGAAATCATTTAAAATTGTTACCCCCATGTACTGTGTAGCATGCATAATAGATGTTTAGTTGTGTGTGTTGTGTTTGCTCTGCACAGCTTGTAGGTCTCTGACTAACTGGCTAACAGCAGTATCTGTTCGCTCGCAATTGTATAGATATGTGTCGATGAATAGTGAATGTTTGTCATTGTAATGACTTGGAGCTGTGCTAAAGAATAGGGCAAAACTTTGGTGTACAAAATGCAGTGCTTTATAAATATGTTTCTGCATTGGGCTAAGACCATGGCCGTTTGGGTGTTTACCACCGAGCTGTGGGCTAGAGTAATGGTGATGGTCATTCTGTTTCCAACACAGTAGACCAATCACAACAGACTGGTCATCAGACCAATCACCACAGATTAGCATTACACAAAGGAGTGGTTCGGACAAATGATTCCTCGAGCGAATTGTTTGGGAGTCATTGAGCAAAAAAGGAAAACAAAATAAATAAATGCATATTATAAGACAATAAAATTGTTTTTTGACCTTGAATGCATGTCAACCTGTTGTTGGGGACTCCCAAAACCAAAATAAGACCCTTTCATAATCCATAATAGGGGCACTTTAAAAATGACATGTTATGAAAATATAAAATAAAATGAAAATATAGGTATCGGTAAAAGCTAGTACAAAAAAAAAAAAAAAAAAGGTATCTATATTGGACTTCTGAACAAGTGTTATTGGTGCATCCCTAAAGTGTTTTTTTTTTTTTTTTTGCACCTAAGCATTACCACTTGATAGGTCTGTTTTCAAAAGCTTCTCCTTGCAAGAATAACTTCCTATCCTTAAAGTATTACATTAGATGCAAGCAAATCTTAAATATGAGAACTGTTTGGTTTATAACATAGAGTACTGAATAAAAATGGTGCAACATTTTGCTTACTTCTTGTAAAGGCACCGTTGAGGATGACATTCGTAAGAAAGGTTGTATTCCTGTGAATGAGTGCCCATGTTTGCACAATGGCAACATATACCTACCCGGAGAGTCATACACACAAGCTTGTAAAACATGGTGAGTCTTTAGCAATAGAACACACAAGCATGCACTAGACATTTGACAAAATATACCCATGATAACATTACTGCCATACTTTGTCAGTGTGTGTGTTGCTGCATACTGGAACTGCACAGATCTGGAATGTCCCGGAATCTGCTCTGTTGTGGGAGGATCTCATATCATCACTTATGATGGAAAAAAATTTACCTTTGATGGCAACTGTGATTACATCCTCACTAAGGTGTGTGACTGTCAGTATAACAAATTTGCATTAACCTGAAAAAGATACTCCCTTAAAAGATAAATTATTTGAATACTAAATTTAATTGTTTTTGTTTGTTTGTTTGTTTGTTTTCAGCACTCTAATGACAGTGACATTGCAGTGGTGGGAAATCTGGCACAGTGTGGTCCGGACCGAACAGAAACATGTCTAAATTCAGTTACTCTTGTCATCTCAGGGACCACTGTAAGCTCTGTTTAATATTAATATCTAACAAATTTGATGATGTTTATCTAAAAGTAATAGTTAGACATGTTGTCACACTATATACACAATTTAAAAAGAAAACATTTATAAAAAATTATTTAAAAAAAAGCGAAAATACTGTCCTAAGAACAAAGTTACAACTTTTAGTTAAAATTTCACCCTGTGTGGTTTTATTGTGTTCACCTAATTACACAACAGCTATTCCAACAGCTATAAAAATATTCACTGTTTTAATGAATTCACAGAAATCATTCTAATTTAAGGGGGGTTTTAAAGTATTTGCTAGAGCAAGAAATCACTGCCAGAGAAAACACACATTTGTGTAACTAAACTTATGGCTCCGGACATCATAGTCACTGACATAGACCCTATCTCAAATTCCCCATGAGACAACAAGCCCTGTTCTGTTGAAGACAGTTTACGAATTTTTCACCCAAAAAAATGTAAATCTTGTTCAGTGAAATTCAGTGAAAAATTACCTACATTTCAGTTATAAAAAAACTATCAAATGGCTTCAGAAAACTTGCGGTGTATAAGTCAGATGTTATTATTTAATACATTTATGGTTCTTTTGCATCCCTTTTTGAAGACTGAAAATATTGCATGAAAAATTTGACAATTATTTAAAAGGTGTGTGGGTAAAACTATATAATAACGTTCAGTTGTAAGTCATTTATAAGCAATTAGTTAATGATGAAATGATCATTTACAAAACATTTATAAAAGATAACTAAGTGATATGCTAACAATTTGTATATGTTTTGTTACCTCATTCACAAGTAATTTACAAGTAATTACTTGATAATGAACTAATCATTTACAAAACATGACTATGCATTCATAAACGATTAATAAGTGATATGTTAGAATTTTTATCTATGCTTTGTAGATTAAGTTATAAATCATTTACAAGTGATTAGATAATGATGAACTAATAATTTACAAAACATTACTATACATTCACCAATGATTAAGTTA
This sequence comes from Cirrhinus mrigala, assembly GCA_036247105.1. Classification (NCBI taxonomy): domain Eukaryota; kingdom Metazoa; phylum Chordata; class Actinopteri; order Cypriniformes; family Cyprinidae; genus Cirrhinus; species Cirrhinus mrigala. The sequence continues at coordinate 27,531,854 of CM070031.1, read as the reverse complement.
TATGCTAACGATTTACAAATCTGTCGTAAGTTATCTTTAAAAAAATAGCATATCATTAAATAATCAAACAGATCATTAGTCAATGGTTAATAAGTTACTAGTTAATATATTATTATTCAATTATAAAGAACTGAAATGTCAATCATTGAAATGTTTCCCCTCCATTGAAGACCACATCATGAATAAATAATTTACAAATGTTTCTGCATCCCCTAATCTAAAGTGTAAACAATTCATCAGTTGTAAATGTTTTACCCATCATTCGTAGATCTTTCCCCACCAGTGTGTATACCCACACAACCTGTAACCAGCAGGTTTGTAAAATATTTACAACTGATGAGTAGTTTACACTTTAGATTAGGGGATGCAGAAACATTTGTAAATTATTTATTCATGTGTTTACACAACAGGTTTTGAATATTTGTTGTGTGTACTGCAATGTAAGGGCTGACTAGTGAGGGTAAAGATGGTAAACACATGGAGTATTTTAGCGCTCTGCACCTGATGTGATCTTCAGTGGAGGGTAAAACTGGTTCACATTATCACTAGATCCCACACACTCCACACAGAACACAAGTCTGTGCTGATGAGAGAAAGGGTTTACATGTTTATTCACTTGACAGCATAATTAAGTGAACGTGAAGTGAATTAAGTGAATAATAAATTATTTAAAAAAAGAAAATAGTTTTAGAATAATTGCATTTTCAACATATCACTTATTAATCATTTATAAACACATAGTCATGTTTTGAAAATGATTAGTTCATCATTAACTAATTTCTTGTAAATGAACTTATAACTGACTTGTAAATGAATTAAGAAAACATACACAAATTGTTAGCATATCACTTATTAATTATTTGTGAATGTTTTGTAAATGATTACTTCATCATTAACTAATCATTTATAAATGACTTTCAACTGAACGTTATTATAAAGTGTTACCGGTGTGTGTCCTGGGGAAGTCAGTTGTATGAGATGATGACAGAATGATATTGTGTGAACAATCCCTATGTATAATTAACTCCATACTAGCATATAAACCTATTTTTGTGTTTTAAAAATACATTGAAATTTATTCATTATAATCACAGTACAATAATAGAATTACTTACTTTTTGTTTTGTTTTTTGTTTTTTTTTTGTTACAAAACAGATTAGTTTTTCCTCCAGTGGAACTGTAATGAACGAAAACATTCCATATCTGCTTCCTGTCATTAAAGGTGGGTTGAGCCCAGCAAACACAAAACGCTCATCTATTAGTGTACAGATCCAGTTTGGCCCACATATCAAATCTCTGTACAAACAGTAGAGAACTTTTAGAAAGTCCGGTAGTTTTTGTGCAATCTATGGGCAATATCTATCTAATATTGGGACGCTAATTACTCTATTTCCGGTGACATAACAGCATAGTAATTGTAAATGGTCACCACTGTTTATTTGAACAGCAGGCCCGATATATCTCTCTGACAATGCTTTTTAAACTGTATAAAGTACATTATTAAAAAATACTTTTTATTGTTACATATCCCTGCAACATTTCAGCCATAAATTAATTATAAATGTTAGGTAGTTAATGATCAATACCTGTCTAGTGATGTTGTTTGTGCTGAAATATCATGTGCTATGATATGTATTGAATTGACTTGTGCAATTTATTTATTGCACATGAAAAATGTAAGTGTTATAGATCATAGTGAGATTCAATGCTGTCTGGTTTTTGTGGTGCATGGTGAGATTTTTTTAGGGAGTAAAAATTCCTGTTAATTTCTTTGTCCCAGGTCCTGTGAGCATCTTCAAACCCTCTTCCTCCTTCATCATTGCTGAAATGATAAGTCTTCGTCTAGAGATCCAGTTGGCTCCAGTCATGCAGTTGTATATTGTTGCCAGCACTGAAGAGAAAGGGAAGATGAGTGGTAAGTAAAGAAGACATTAAATCATTTTGTCATTTTGATTGTAATGACCTCAGTAATGTATGTAATAATGCTACCCACTACACACATATTATAAGAAAAGATTTGTTAAACAATATATGTATCATATACTGTAGATACAATTAATTAAACAGAATGTAAAGTATGTTAGCTTCCTTTAATTCCACATCTATCTTCCTTTAGGTCTGTGTGGCAACTATAATGACAACCAAGAAGATGACTTTAAAATAGAATCAGGAATTATAGAGGACACATCACCAACCTTTGTCAACTTATGGAAGAAAAACGCATACAGTTGTACAGATGTTAAAAACACAGCTTTTTCAAATAATCCCTGTAGTGTGGCTACGAGCACAGGTAATCAGTTTTATAAACATTAATACAACATGCATTCATGAACAAATTTTGAAAAAAAATATAAGTTAATTCATAATATAAATAGAGGTTTTGTGTTCCCACACTGATATTTTTAATTCATTTTATTTGGACTAGAGGACAAGGACCTACTACTTTTTGCCTTAGTTGTGCTGAAAGTTTTTATTCTTTCATTCAGAGAAAACGGCTGAAGACTGGTGTTCCCGTCTTACAAACCCAGATGGAGTGTTTTCCCCATGTCATTCAGAAATACGTCCTGAGATTTACTACAAAGTGAGTCTTTTTGCACAAAACAGTCTCTTTTCATTTTAATTAAATGGTATGAAATATGATACACAAATTTAAAGATTGTCCTTTATTAATGTTATTTCGGTTTCATCCTCTGCAGTGGTGTGTTTATGACACCTGCAAATGTGCAGATGTTAAGAAGTGTATGTGTGCGGCCGTGTCCAACTATGCCCATGCCTGTGCTGCCAGAGGGATCATTCTCCAGGGCTGGATGGATTCAGAACTCTGTGGTGAGAACTTTATAAGTATTTGTTTGTTTATATGTACCCCGTGAATGTGAGTATTATTTTTTTTATGTGCATTTGAATCACATTGTATTGATTTAGCATCTAATGAAACAATGAATCATTACAAAAGTATGTTATTCTGTAGGTACAGTGACTGAGTGTTCAGGCAACATGGAGTACTCTTACGGCGTGACCAGCTGTGGCAGCTCCTGCCGCTTTCTCAGTGTACATGTTTACAATTGCTCAATGTCCTTCACACCTGTATTTGGCTGTGTCTGTCCTAAGGACACCTACCTCAACGAAGCAGGCAGCTGTGTGCCTGCTCACCAGTGTCCTTGTTATGATGGTTACAAAGTCATAGATCCATCAGAAATATCCAACATTAATGGTGTTACATGGTAAAAATTGTTGTTCAACATACCACATTTTTGACTAATTTATTATTGATAAAAAAACCCTACAGTTATTCTTGATATCTCCTTGCCTTGTTTTGTCATGTTACAGCACATGTACCCATGGCAAATTGCACTGCTCCAGTCAAGAAGGTGAGCTGCAAGTACCTCTTTTGCAACACCACCTGCCAAATTCGAACTTGAGACATAAGAAATAATTGACTGAATAGAAAAAAAATACACATCTGAGGCATTATTTTTGTAATAATTCAGTGGCCTGGAGTCAAATATTCTGCTTGTAATAAGGTTACTACACCACATGTCTTACTTCGAGACCTTGGTCAGGTTTTTGTCCCTAAAATGCTCTGGTGAGCAGTGTTGGGCATGAACACTCTCCCTGGTCACTAGTAGTGTAACAAATTACTAAAACAAATTAAGAAATATTAACGTTGAGATACTGAGATACGCCAACACTGGTACGATGTGTGCAAGTTTTCTGCTACTTATTAATGTACTGTCCTGTTTTAGACTGTGTGGCTCCAATGACATTCTTCAAATGCTTAAATCCTGGAAAAAGAGGGACAGAGTGTCAGAGGACATGTGAGAAACAAGACCTAAACAGTTGTGTGAGTAATGTATATATTGCATTTTTACCTGGATAGCATGGAAAAAAAATAGTCTTGAAGTGAACATGATGTTGCACTAATGTTGTTTCTTCTTTGGCTTTGGTTTTGTCTGCAGGTGAGCACAGGTTGTGTGTCAGGGTGTATGTGTCCAGATGACCTTCTGGCCGATGGTAAAGGTGGGTGTGTGACAAGGGAAAATTGTACTTGTTCCCATAATGGAGTCATCTACTCACCTGGAGATCAAGTTCAACAGGACTGTAACACCTGGTGAGCCAAACGTCTAATCATTATATAGATTAGCCATGTTTAATTACAGTTTATTGTTGATTTATAATTGTTTGGTAACAAAATTTATATGTGTTTTATATTTTAGCACATGTAAAGATGGGATGTGGACTTGTACTGAAAAGGCATGCTACGGCACCTGTACCATCTACGGTGATGGTCATTTCAGGACTTTTGATGGCAAAAGATATTCCTTCCATGGTGATTGTGAACACACCATAGCCCAGGTATGTTTTTCCTTGCCTGTGTCACTCAGTGGTAGCCTTCTTAAGTACATTTTTCAAGTACCTGCACTTTATTAGAGTATTTTTTTTTTTTTTGGGAAACTCTTCCCTTTACTTTACTACATTCCAAAGGAGAATATTAAACATAAAAAATAATTGACTGAAAAAATACACATCTGAGGCATTATTTTTGTAATAATTCAGTGGCCTGGAGTCAAATATTCTGCTTGTAATAAGGTTACTACACCACATGTCTTACTTCAAGACCAAATTACTAAAACAAATTAAGAAATATTAATGTTACTATAGAAACACAAATGGCTAGTTTCTAGTTACTTTTTGTCACAATCACTAATGATTTAAAAATTCAAAAATTCAGTAATTCCTATCAATTTTATATTGTATTTACAATTTTTAATTGTTATTGCGCATGTACGCACATGACGTCACCAATGCAGCAAGCTAGCTCCGTCGGAAGATGGAGAAACCCACATCATATAGCGGCTGGAAATAAAGCCATCATTTTACTTTTGTAGGGAGAAAGGATGACAAAAACAGCAATGTCACATGTTAATTGCATAGTAGTGTTAAGTGTACAGTTTGTCTACTGTGAATGCCAACATGTTTGGTTGGTTCTACCAGCTTGAGCCCTGTTGGAGATTTTACTATGTTGCTGCTTTATTACATAACAGAAGCTGTTAAAAACATTGTGGCTTGTCATCAGTTTGAGCCAGTTGTACTCTTCATTTATCTGTAAATTTCACAGGCTGCAAAAATTAGCCAATTAATTTTTGGGGGTGTAACAGAATAGTATTGTAACTAGTCGTGTAACTAATTACTGTTGGCTGGGAGTGATAAGAAATGTATTAATATTACTTTTAAAAGAAATAACTATTATGTGTACCATATTACATTTTTTGAGTAACAAGCCCAAGCTGCTTGTGAGTAGGACTAATTTCTTATGCATGTGGATGCAACTGCATATGTGTACTGTATGTGTGTGCATTTGTATGGGAGAAAGAAAAAGAGAAATGAGTTTTAATTTAATGATAAAAACATGGAAACTGTAATTTGTATCATTAATATCTGAGAAAATTGACACCCATGTCCGATTTGTGAATAAGACACTTTTAGTGAACGTGTCACACTAAATTATTCATTTGAAAATTATACTGATAAGATTCCAACTGCTCTTGAGTCAGCTACTCACTGATTCAATAATCTGGTCAGACTGAGTCTCCAGTGAACAACTCAACTGTTCATGTGTGACTCAAAATTAGTCCCAAGCCAGGAGATTGAGTGTGTGCATGACTGTAAAATTGATTATAGTAAATGATAGTCATAGTTAACTCATTACTCTCAGTTTTCTGTGAACTAAATCTGCTGTAACAGAAAGAGCTGTTTAAGACCACTGAAGTGCCTGAATGTGTACATTGGCTATTTTTCACTCATTTGCACACTCTAATGAACAGTAAAACTAATATATTAGATCAGTGTTTTCCAAATAGGTGTTTGTAAACCCATGGGGGTTTGTAAGAGAAGAGCAGGAAGTTTGTGAGTTGAGTTGAAGCGAACTGAGTTGAGTAAATTGCAATAGGTCAATATACATGTGTAGCAACGTCAATGATCAGGAAGGAAGAGGACGGGGTCGGATTGACTGATACTGGTGGATTTATTTATTTATTTAGCAAAACAAAAAGAAAGTCGCGCTACCAGCGCTTAAAATTCATACACAACATAAACTTTGTAGCAACTTGAGGCTCTCCAGAGCAAGCAGTCTCCTGCCCATACGTCCACCAGTTAGCAGTCCTCTCTCTCCCTCTTCTCCTGTTCCAGCGTCTTTATGCAGTCTCTCCATGCCAATTACTGAAACAAGACCCAGGTGTTTATCATTTGCAATTAACCCACTTACTCACCGCTCGTTTCCCAACTCTCTCTCCCGCTGCAGACCTCGCTGAACCATGCCCCCACTGCCACAACATGTTAATCAAAATATACTGAAATCATGATATGGCTTATCAAATCTTGAAAGGCTGTGATTTAATATGATGCAGTGTGTGTTTCAGGCTCTGTGGTCATTTACCCTGTGTACTAGTGTTGTGTCAAATTTGTACCTGCCAATTAATTAATAACCTGGCAGGGGTCAGAATTCTGTGTAGACTCTCCTTGTCTTTTTAGAATTTTATCAGATTTGTAATGAGAAGCATTGATCAACCTGTTGTCAACTAGAGACAGAACTGTCTACCTGCAGGATTTTTTTTTTTTTTTTACAGAAACAAAAGTTAAAAAAAGTTTTTGGTTTAATGTTTAAAAGGGAAAAATGTAAGACATATTAGTATTGTCACTTATAGTATAAAAAATATTATTATAAATATTAAATATTCATGTTTTTATTATTATTATTATTATTATTATTATTATTATTACAAAAGTAATGTGTGCCTTCATTTTTTTTTAACTGGACTTAATAATAATAATAATAATAATTATTATTATTATTATTTGTTAATTCTTTAAGAATATTCTAATTAATAATTCTTTTTGTTATTTGTGCATAGAATTAAGTATTATATTAAGTATTAAGTATTGCCTTATTGTCCTAAAAAGTAACTGAAAAATGAAAAGAATACACTGAACATTTCCACCTGCAAAAGTGTCACACCTGTTTTGTGAATTCATCTTTCTGTGAACTTCATTGCCTGACATGTTACTGTTTGTAACCCCCCAGGATTATTGCAATATATACCAGACTCTCTCTTTTAGCCTTGTTGCAGAGAACAAAGTCAGTGAGACCACCACCAACATGTACAAGTCTGTCAGTCTCTTCTTTGGGGTGAGTTTATTTCACAGCTCAAACTAAGCATAAATATAGTATTAGAGAAGATGTAAAATGTGCAACAATAAAATCACAGATCGGTATCATTTATATAATGAGGGCAGATGTTAAAAATTTTTTGTCCTTTGTGATAATATCTTTTTAAAAGAAAAAGAAATATATCCAATTATATATATTAATTTCATGGAGAATGTTTTACTACTCACTATTCAAATCCCACAGCAATACATGATACATTTGTCAGAGGATGGAGTAAAAGTTGTTAAAAGCAATGGTACTGATGGCCAATATCAAATCTATACTGCCGGGATATACATTATTACAGAGGTCAAAGGTCTTTTGAACTTAATCTGGGACAATAAAACAAGTCTAATGGTCCAACTCCATCCCAAATTTAAGGTAAGCATTACCCCTAACCATCTTTTACACATTCCTGTTCATCCACTTACCTTAATGTCTACATGATCTCTGTGGCAGGGCAAAGTGTGTGGACTGTGTGGAAACTTTGATGATAATGCAAACAATGACTTTATAAAGCACAATGGAGAAGTGGTGACGGATCTAGAGGACTTTGGGAATAGCTGGAAGGTGGATCCCAAATGCCAAGAGAAGACAAATACGATGGATTGTGAAAAAAATAATCGGAGAGCTCGGGCTGAAAAACGATGCCACATCATTAATAGTAATGTCTTTAAGGAATGTCATGCAGCTGTAAGTATCCATATTAACATTTTTAGAATATAGGTGAATATAGGTTTATTATTTTTCAATGTTCAGATACTTTGATCTGACCAGTGACAGACAGCAGAAATTTTGAAACAGTTTGGGAAACCTATTTAAAATGAGTTTTTATCTCTAATGTAAGACGACTGTGTCAATCAGCTATCAGGGGAGCGGCCTTGGCCAGTGTGACGTCACACAAACAAGATGCTGAGAATGGCTTGATTTGAAAAAGGGGATATTACTTATAAAGATTAATAAAAAAAAAAAAAAACACTGGGTGGATTGTTATCATTATAGAGTGGTTGTGTAGGCGGCACGGTGAGTCAGTGGGTAGCCTCACAGCAAGAAGGTCCCTGGTTCAATCCCGGCTGAGCCAGGATGCCTTTCTGTGTGGAGTTTGCATGTTCTCCCCGTGTCTGTGTGGGTTTCCTCTGGGTCCCACAATCCAAAGACATGCAGTATAGGTGAACTAGACAATCGAAAGTGACCATAGTGTGTGAATGAGTGAGTGAGTGTGTCCCAGCACTGAGGTTGCACGAGTTAGTGTACTCTCAGGGCTGGGTTGTGGCAGGAAAGGCATCCGGCGTAAAACGCGTCAAAATTGGCTGTCCAGATCACTCCACTGTGGAGAGAGAGAGATAGGGTGGTTGTGTACACCCACTGCCAACACACATTTATGTATATGTTTTGCATCTGATGGCCCCTTTGAAAGGTTTCTTAATAGTGTATATTTCATTTAATTTCATTTCATTTCCTAACAGTAACAATGGGATCCCATGAGGAAGAAGAAGCAAAAAAGCAAAAACTGTCTCTAATTGTCTTTGCCATGAAGAACATGATGGAAGCTGTAAAATATTTTTTTTCTTTTTTATCTAGGTGGATTCTGGCCCATACTATGATGCCTGTGTACAGGACACCTATACATGTGACAGTGTGGGTGAATGTGATTGTTTCTGTACTGCAGTGGCAGCTTACGCTGCTGAATGTCGTAAAAAGGGGGTTTGTGTGAAATGGCGGACCCCAGATATTTGCTGTAAGTCCCAAATTTTCTTTAAATTTTCATATTTCCAAAAAAAAACATTTTTAGGCTACTTTTATCTATAAACATGAATTGCATGGTATCATAGAACTTAAAAAGGAATGTGTTTGTTTCTGTTGGTATTTGCCAAATCTGCATGATCTTCTATGTATAACATTGTCATACTGAAATGTTTTTGCAGATGTTGGCTGTGACTACTACAACAACCCTTCAGATGAATGTGAGTGGCACTATAAATCCTGTGTTGAACCCGGCATAAAAACCTGCAGAAACCCATCAGGAAACTGCTCTGATCAAATTCCTCTTCTTGAAGGTTAGTTAGAGTAGTTTGTTGCTGGCTATGTTGTTTGCATTATAAAAAAATGTGTGTGTGTGTGTATATGTATGTATATATATATATATATATATATGAGCAATATCGCACAAGTAGTCATGAGATATGACTGTATATCAGCACGGCTGTGATTCAGCCGTAGTATGTAATTACAGTGTGCCAATATACAGCCATATCTCACGACTACGAGTGTGATATTGCGTTTATACAACATTGCGTTTGACGGTACAAGTGTGAAAATACATAAGAAACAACAACAAAGTATCTTTAAAGTCCCTCTTTTGTACAGAACTACTTCCTACCGGCATGGATTCAAATATAAGTTTGACAGTTTAACAGTTGAGCCCAAGCCTCCGTTACTAATTCCAAAACGTCACTTTAGAACTAGTAACGAAGAAATGTTAAACTGCTTTATTAAAAGCTTATGGCATTACTGCAGTAAAAGCTCGCTGTATTATGTATTGTATTGTAAGAGAGAGATTGACTGGGCGAGTGTGGTTACCTGCATCTGATACAGCATTCATTCAGCATTCATTCTTCAGCTCAATCTCATACTCACAACTAAACATTAGTTTGAATGTCCGCTGAGCAATAGGCTCTTAAACTATCCTTTTATCTGTTAAGGGTGATTTCCTATGACAGTGCTGCTCAGTGCATCTGTTGGTTGTGTCTTACAAGCTGTTGTTAAAAGTTAAAATAACTTTGATTTCAGTATTTTCAATTTGAAAGTCTTTACTGCTGACTCGTAAAAACAGTCTCTTGTCGCCATCTAATGGCGGAACAATGTAACTAAAATAGCCATCATGAACACACACACTGTTTCCTAATGCTAATTAATTCTATTATTTATATAAAAAATTATTTATTGCATAATAACATTTAATAAACAAAAACAGCCATCATAAAAGTTGCAAGGCAATTCAGTCAAAAGTACAAAGACAGCACTCTGATATACACTGAAGTTACATAAAATATAATGTGATGAGATTTTGCCCTCAGCCAAAACTATTTGCTCTGGAACAAATAAAAGATTAATAAGACCAAAGACTGCCCATTAGATTTACCAAAAACAAATGATATCTCATGTTTAACCACTAGAGCCAGTGGAAAATTCCAGAAGATCTGGCCAAGGTAAACCTGGTAAACCTGCTCTTGGTGGGTTCATGAGCGCTGCCCTGTAGCTCACATCACTGAAAAACATTTTTCTTAAATATATACATAATAATATATACATCAATATATACATACATAATACATATATACATCACAATGAATTGCTTGACAGGCCTATCACTAAATCTTACACCTAATCAAAGGCTGCATCTAAATCAGGGTATCTTCCGTTCATTTGTTTTCTAATTTAATATTTAAAAATAATTAAAAAAAGAAAACGGTTCCTTTTTTCGTTTTTAAATTTTTCAAAAAATTTTACGTTCAGGGCTAGAAAATATATAAACGGCTTTTTGATCTCTGCATATAGGTGGGAATAAAATGTTCCTTTCCTTTGATTGGTCAACCAAACATTAAAGCCTGCCATTATCAGTTCTTCCGCAGCAGAAAACAGTCCTGCTGCTACAGCTGTATGCATTCTTAACACGTTTATTGCAACTATATTTCATAACTTTCTAATCAAACAAATATACTTACAAATGGCTTACGAATAGCCCGTACTGGTGCAGAGCCTATCCACCTTATTTTTCCCATAAGAGTGGGTGCAACCATTTGTACAATTTTTGTGTCTAGCTTCCGGTCTCATCCACATCCAGCTATATTTAGCTGCACAAAAAGCTCGTTTTAGTGCTTGATAATGCACACTGGTGTGTCTTCCCATATTGTTTTAATGTATTATCTTAATTATGAACACACTGGTTTGTAGTGCAAACTGTTTTACCGTTTACTGCACTTCGATATTCTTATGGCGGATTATGAACCGACGTCTAACACATTACCAGAAAACAGCTTACTTCCGCATTGAAAAATAAGGTGAATAGACAGAGCTTACTTCTGTGCAGTGTTAATTTCGTCAACGAAGACGACGACGAAAAATATTCGTTAACGAACTTTTTTTTTTTCTGTGACTAAGAGGAGACGTTGACGTGCTAAAACTAATATCTGATTATAAAAACTATGACGAAATTTATGCCGCGTCTTGGTTAACAAGACCAGACGGGACTAGAATGTTATTTGAGGACTATAAATTAGTGAAGGCGGGAAAGGCGGAATCGCGCTGATAGAAGCGCTCTCTCGCGCGCACGCCCCACTACTTCAGTTTTCATACAGCGCGCGATCAGCTCTCAGTCCTAAAATACACACACAGTAGTCCAAATGTCTATCGTGTTGAGTATCTCACGTAAATACAGTCAGTTATGGCTTAAGTGAACGTAAACAGGTGGGTAAAAACTGAATGTCAGTATTACATGCATGCCTTCCGTCTTAAACGGACAGCATTCCTAATTAAATACTTATCTGTGTCATTAATGTTAACCAACAAAAGATGTTAAATAAATGTATGCATGTTAAGTAACTTCTATCTGAAAGTAACTGTATCTGAAAAATGAGTTTAATTTGTATCTCTACCCAGAAATTAAAATTGTCATCATTTATTCTAGTTTTTCCAAATTCAATCATTGATTTAAATTTCTCATAAGCTTAATTGATTTGGTCTAAAGAGAGAAGAATCAATGACTATTTTCGTTTGAAGACAATAAAATAGCTACCAAAATAAATGTTGGTAACTGCAGTTTGACTAAAAGTAATGACTAAAGGTAATGACTAAAAGCTGACAAAAATGCAATGACGTTTCGTCGACTAAAACTAAGTGCTAATGTGGCTAAGACTACTAATCATTTTCGTCTCAAGATAAAGACTAAGTCAAAATTAACACTGCATCTGTGTAGGCACAAATTCAGCAACCTGCACAAGAAATACAAGTTATTATTTTCTCATAGCCTAAATATTAATTTATTCACATCTGCACCCACAGCTACCCCTACCCCACATCGCCTGTTTTATTGATCTGCCATATCGAAGTCTTTGTGTCAAAGCCACATGAACATAGAGAATTGTAGAATTGCAGACTATCAATTTAGGTGTAAATAAGCAACAGTCATAGCTTTTGTTTTAAACAATATGCTGAGTTTATTTCATTAATATTAATGAAATATCTTATCTAAAGACAAGACACAGAACGTTAATTGTTCAAATTGTTAATTCAGGGGTTCAATTCTTGTAACTGAGATGTGCTATTTTATAGTGGCTATTTAACATTACACCTAAAATTTAACAATGAAAAAAAAAATAAAAAATAGAATAACAGACCATATACTAAACTGACCTGAAATTAATGTCATATCTGTATCATTTCAACTTAATCTCTTGTCCAAAACTGAACTCAATAAAACAGGCGATGTGCCAAAGATGTAGGTTAGGGGGTAGCTGTGGGTGCAGATGTGCATAAATTAATATTTAGGCTATAAGAAAATAACAACTTGTATTTCTCATGCAGGCTGACGAATTTGTGCCTACACAGAAGTAAGCCCTGTCTATAGGCTCTGCCCCAGTACGGGCTATTCGTTAGCCATTTGTTAGTCTGGTTGTTTGATTAGAAAGTAATGAAATATAGCTGCAATAAACGCATTAAGAATGCATACAACTGTAGCAGCAGGACTGTTTTTTGCTGTGCTGAACTGCGGAAGAGTTGATAATGGCATGCTTTAATGTTTGGTTGACCAATCAGAGGAAAGGAGTGTGTTATTCCCATCCATATGCAGAGATATTCAAGTAATTTATTCATTTTCTAGCCCTGAAAGTAAAATTGTTTTTCCGTTTTTTTTTTGTTGTTGTTGTTGTGTTTTTTTTTTGTTTTTTTTTTTGAAAAATGGAAAAAGGAACTATTTATTATTTTTGTGTTTTTAATATCAAATTAAAAAACAAATGAACAGAAGATACGCTGATTCAACTAACAACTATTTTGAGCATTTGTATTCTGAGTTCTCACACTGAAAACTGTTTTCCTTTATGTTTTGGCCTATTTCTGATTTTGAAACATTTTGATTTTGAAGTCAAAGCAGGATATACCAAAGTGGTAACTTCCACTTTCCATTTGAGTGGCACCATCCCACATGGGATGTGGAATTGTTATTTCTGTGCCCCTGGGAAGTACAGTCCTACATATGAGATTATTAGAATGTACAGAGATGTCAGAAACTGACAGATTTAAATATGTTTTTGCATGTTTGGCTGGTCCTCAGCCAAAGACAGACACGCTCAACACATATATCACAACTATGCAGTGTTTTCAACCACAGAATGTTTGTTTTAGGTTTCAGATATTTCAGTACACAAGAACTAGCAAAACAATACATGTATAGTTTGTAAAATACACAGTGAAATCTATAGAAGCAGCAACATTTCATGTGAAATTATGAACTCATGGTATTTTGAACTGTAAAAGAATAAAATGTAAAGAGTCCTCTGCTTTAGACAAATTTCCTTGTGTGCTTCTGTACTGCTGTAGCGTACTCTGTGGCCTCCATCATTTAATTGTTTTTTCTTATAGTAATATGTCTTGCTACTGAAAAGTAATGTCAAATTTACCATGTGTCATTTTGTCTATTCCTTGCTTTTCTTGTTCAACTAGGATGTTTCCCTAAGTGTCCTTCAGATAAGCCATATCTGAATGAGATAACAATGAAGTGTGTTGCATCTTGTACCCCTCCACCTACAACCACTTCCATCACTACAATAACTACTGTAACAACATCTACAGAGACAGAATTAACACCTTCTACATCAACAGAGACACCTACAATTACTTCCACTACTCCAACAACTACTACAACAACAACTACAGAGACACCTACAACCACTTCCATTACTACAACAACTGTTGTAACAACAACACCAACAATATCTTGTAACCACATCTATGGTTGTGAGTGGTCAACCTGGTCAGACAACAGCCTAGCCAGTATAGAACTCAAAGGACTGGAATCCGAATCCATTGGTGCTTTGTTAGCTTCACAAAACAAAAGCTGTCAGGAAGTAGTAGACATTGAATGCAGAGCAGTGGATTATCCAGATACACCTTTGAGTGAGTTGCAGCAAACCGTGCATTGTAGTGCATCCTATGGCCTGATGTGTTCAAATCAAGAGAATTTAAACCGCTGGAGACGATTTTGTTTAAATTATGAAATACGTATATGTTGCTGTCCTCCACCCTCTACGCCAAGTACAACATCTACTGTAACAACAACATCTACAGAGACAGAATCAACACCTTCTACAACATCAACAGAGACACCTACAACCACTTCCACTACTCCAACAACTACTACAACAACATCTACAGAGACGCCTTCTACCACTTCCATTACTACGACATCTACTGTAACAACAACACCTACAGAATCAACACCTTCTACAACAACTTCAACAGAGACACCTACAACCACTTCCATTACTACAACTACTGTTGTAACAACAACACCTACAATATCTTGTAACCACACATATGGTTGTGAGTGGTCAACCTGGTCAGACAACAGCCCAGCCAGTATAGAACGCAAAGGACTGGAATCCGAATCCATTGATGCTTTGTTAGCTTCACAAAACAAAAGCTGTCAGAAAGTAGTAAACATTGAATGCAGAGCAGTGGATTATCCAGATACACCTTTGAGTGAGTTGCAGCAAACCGTGCATTGTAGTGCATCCTATGGCCTGATGTGTTCAAATCAAGAGAATTTAAACCGCTGGAGACGATTTTGTTTAAATTATGAAATACGTATATGTTGCTGTCCTCCACCCTCTACGCCAAGTACAACATCTACTGTAACAACAACATCTACAGAGACAGAATCAACACCTTCTACAACATCAACAGAGACACCTACAACCACTTCCACTATTCCAACAACTACTACAACAACATCTACAGAGACGCCTTCTACCACTTCCATTACTACGACATCTACTGTAACAACAACACCTACAGAATCAACACCTTCTACAACAACTTCAACAGAGACACCTACAACCACTTCCACTACTCCAACAACTACTACAACAACATCTACAGAGACACCTACAACCACTTCCATTACTACAACTACTGTTGTAACAACAACACCTACAATATCTTGTAACCACACATATGGTTGTGAGTGGTCAACCTGGTCAGACAACAGCCCAGCCAGTATAGAACGCAAAGGACTGGAATCCGAATCCATTGATGCTTTGTTAGCTTCACAAAACAAAAGCTGTCAGAAAGTAGTAAACATTGAATGCAGAGCAGTGGATTATCCAGATACACCTTTGAGTGAGTTGCAGCAAACCGTGCATTGTAGTGCATCCTATGGCCTGATGTGTTCAAATCAAGAGAATTTAAACCGCTGGAGACGATTTTGTTTAAATTATGAAATACGTATATGTTGCTGTCCTCCACCCCCTATTACAACATCTACTGTAACAACAACGTCTACAGAGACAGAATCAACACCTTCTACAACAACATCAACAGAGACACCTACAACCACTTCCATTACTACAACATCTACTGTAACAACAACATCTACAGAGACAGAATCAACACCTTCTACAACAACATCAACAGAGACACCTACAACCACTTCCTTTACTACAACATCTACTGTAACAACAACGTCTACAGAGACAGAATCAACACCTTCTACAACAACTTCAACAGAGACACCTACAACCACTTTCACTACTCCAACAACTACTACAACAACATCTACAGAGACACCTACAACCACTTCCATTACTACAACCACTGTTGTAACAACAACACCTACAATATCTTGCAACCACACATATGGTTGTGAGTGGTCGAACTGGTCAGACAACAGCCCAGCCAGTATAGAACGCAAAGGACTGGAATCCGAATCCATTGATGCTTTGTTAGCTTCACAAAACAAAAGCTGTCAGAAAGTAGTAGACATTGAATGCAGAGCAGTGGATTATCCAGATACGCCCTTGAGTGAGTTGCAGCAAACCGTGCATTGTAGTGCATCCTATGGCCTGATGTGTTCAAATCAAGAGAATTTAAACCGCTGGAGACGATTTTGTTTAAATTATGAAATACGTATATGTTGCTGTCCTCCACCCTCTACGCCAAGTACAACATCTACTGTAACAACAACATCTACAGAGACAGAATCAACACCTTCTACAACATCAACAGAGACACCTACAACCACTTCCACTACTCCAACAACTACTACAACAACATCTACAGAGACGCCTTCTACCACTTCCATTACTACGACATCTACTGTAACAACAACACCTACAGAATCAACACCTTCTACAACAACTTCAACAGAGACACCTACAACCACTTCCACTACTCCAACAACTACTACAACAACATCTACAGAGACACCTACAACCACTTCCATTACTACAACTACTGTTGTAACAACAACACCTACAATATCTTGTAACCACACATATGGTTGTGAGTGGTCAACCTGGTCAGACAACAGCCCAGCCAGTATAGAACGCAAAGGACTGGAATCCGAATCCATTGATGCTTTGTTAGCTTCACAAAACAAAAGCTGTCAGAAAGTAGTAAACATTGAATGCAGAGCAGTGGATTATCCAGATACACCCTTGAGTGAGTTGCAGCAAACCGTGCATTGTAGTGCATCCTATGGCCTGATGTGTTCAAATCAAGAGAATTTAAACCGCTGGAGACGATTTTGTTTAAATTATGAAATACGTATATGTTGCTGTCCTCCACCCCCTATTACAACATCTACTGTAACAACAACGTCTACAGAGACAGAATCAACACCTTCTACATCAACAGAAACACCTACAACCACTTCCATTACTACAACATCTACTGTAACAACAACGTCTACAGAGACAGAATCAACACCTTCTACAACAACATCAACAGAGACACCTACAACCACTTCCATTACTACAACATCTACTGTAACAACAACGTCTACAGAGACAGAATCAACACCTTCTACAACAACATCAACAGAGACACCTACAACCACTTCCATTACTACAACATCTACTGTAACAACAACATCTACAGAGACAGAATCAACACCTTCTACAACAACATCAACAGAGACACCTACAACCACTTCCATTACTACAACATCTACTGTAACAACAACGTCTACAGAGACAGAATCAACACCTTCTACAACAACATCAACAGAGACACCTACAACCACTTCCATTACTACAACATCTACTGTAACAACAACATCTACAGAGACAGAATCAACACCTTCTACAACAACTTCAACAGAGACACCTACAACCACTTTCACTACTCCAACAACTACTACAACAACATCTACAGAGACACCTACAACCACTTCCATTACTACAACCACTGTTGTAACAACAACACCTACAATATCTTGCAACCACACATATGGTTGTGAGTGGTCGAACTGGTCAGACAACAGCCCAGCCAGTATAGAACGCAAAGGACTGGAATCCGAATCCATTGATGCTTTGTTAGCTTCACAAAACAAAAGCTGTCAGAAAGTAGTAGACATTGAATGCAGAGCAGTGGATTATCCAGATACGCCCTTGAGTGAGTTGCAGCAAACCGTGCATTGTAGTGCATCCTATGGCCTGATGTGTTCAAATCAAGAGAATTTAAACCGCTGGAGACGATTTTGTTTAAATTATGAAATACGTATATGTTGCTGTCCTCCACCCTCTACGCCAAGTACAACATCTACTGTAACAACAACATCTACAGAGACAGAATCAACACCTTCTACAACATCAACAGAGACACCTACAACCACTTCCACTATTCCAACAACTACTACAACAACATCTACAGAGACGCCTTCTACCACTTCCATTACTACGACATCTACTGTAACAACAACACCTACAGAATCAACACCTTCTACAACAACTTCAACAGAGACACCTACAACCACTTCCACTACTCCAACAACTACTACAACAACATCTACAGAGACACCTACAACCACTTCCATTACTACAACTACTGTTGTAACAACAACACCTACAATATCTTGTAACCACACATATGGTTGTGAGTGGTCAACCTGGTCAGACAACAGCCCAGCCAGTATAGAACCCAAAGGACTGGAATCCGAATCCATTGATGCTTTGTTAGCTTCACAAAACAAAAGCTGTCAGAAAGTAGTAAACGTTGAATGCAGAGCAGTGGATTATCCAGATACACCCTTGAGTGAGTTGCAGCAAACCGTGCATTGTAGTGCATCCTATGGCCTGATGTGTTCAAATCAAGAGAATTTAAACCGCTGGAGACGATTTTGTTTAAATTATGAAATACGTATATGTTGCTGTCCTCCACCCCCTATTACAACATCTACTGTAACAACAACGTCTACAGAGACAGAATCAACACCTACTACATCAACAGAAACACCTACAACCACTTCCATTACTACAACATCTACTGTAACAACAACGTCTACAGAGACAGAATCAACACCTTCTACAACAACATCAACAGAGACACCTACAACCACTTTCATTACTACAACATCTACTGTAACAACAACGTCTACAGAGACAGAATCAACACCTTCTACAACAACATCAACAGAGACACCTACAACCACTTCCATTACTACAACATCTACTGTAACAACAACGTCTACAGAGACAGAATCAACACCTTCTACAACAACATCAACAGAGACACCTACAACCACTTCCATTACTACAACATCTACTGTAACAACAACGTCTACAGAGACAGAATCAACACCTTCTACAACAACATCAACAGAGACACCTACAACCACTTCCATTATTACAACATCTACTGTAACAGCATCTACAGAGACAGAATCAACACCTTCTACAACAACATCAACAGAGACACCTACAACCACTTCCATTACTACAACATCTACTGTAACAACATCTACAGAGACAGAATCAACACCTTCTACAACAACATCAACAGAGACACCTACAACCACTTTCACTACTCCAACAACTACTACAACATCTACAGAGACACCTCCAACCACTTCCATTACTACAACATCTACTGTAACAACAACATATACAGAGACAGAATCAACACATTCTACTACAACATCAACAGAGACACCTACAACCACTTCCACTACTCCAACAACTACTACAACATCTACAGAGACACCTCCAACCACTTCCATTACTACAACATCTACTGTAACAACAACATCTAGAGAGACAGAATCAACACCTTCTTCAACAACATCAACAGAGACACCTACAACCACTTCCATTACTACAACATCTACTGTAACAACAACATCTACAGAGACAGAATCAACACCTTCTACAACAACATCAACAGAGACACCTACAACCACTTCCATTACTACAACATCTACTGTAACAACAACATCTACAGAGACAGAATCAACACCTTCTACAACAACATCAACAGAGACACCTACAACCACTTCCATTACTCCAACAACTACTACAACAACATCAACAGAGACACCTACAACCACTTCCATTACTACAACATTTACTGTAACAACAACATCTACAGAGACAGAATCAACACCTTCTACAACAACATCAACAGAGACACCTACAACCACTTCCATTACTACAACATCTACTGTAACAACAACATCTACAGAGACAGAATCAACACCTTCTACAACAACATCAACAGAGACACCTACAACCACTTCCATTACTACAACATCTACTGTAACAACAACGTCTACAGAGACAGAATCAACACCTTCTACAACAACATCAACAGAGACACCTACAACCACTTCCATTACTACAACATCTACTGTAACAACAACATCTACAGAGACAGAATCAACACCTTCTACAACAACATCAACAGAGACACCTACAACCACTTCCATTACTACAACATCTACTGTAACAACAACGTCTACAGAGACAGAATCAACACCTTCTACAACAACATCAACAGAGACACCTACAACCACTTCCATTACTACAACATCTACTGTAACAACAACGTCTACAGAGACAGAATCAACACCTTCTACAACAACATCAACAGAGACACCTACAACCACTTCCATTACTACAACATCTACTGTAACAACAACGTCTACAGAGACAGAATCAACACCTTCTACAACAACATCAACAGAGACACCTACAACCACTTCCATTACTCCAACAACTACTACATCAACATCTACAGAGACACCTACAACCACTTCCATTACTACAACATCTACTGTAACAACAACGTCTACAGAGACAGAATCAACACCTTCTACAATAACATCTACAGAGACACCTACCACCACTTCCCCTACTCCAACAACTACTGTAGAAACAACATCGACAGAGACAAAATCAACACCTGTGCACAAAGAGCCAACATCCTCCCCCACAACTACTGTATATAAGGTAGTACACAGAACATCTCTAACTACAACCAGCAGTAATCCTACCCCATGTTCTCAAAAGGTAACCAAATTAGAAAAGAAATGTAGGGGAGCGCAGGGCACAACCTAACACTTTTTGAATATCTCAGTTTGTGTAAATCCATGTGGGGTTCAGAGTATAATTTTTTTATCCACGTTATTTTCACACTTTTCTAGTACAAATATGTAGCTTTGTTTCATAATTACAATGTGTACGTTTTTGGTTATTTACCTCAAAAGAAAGGAAGTGAAAAGTGACAGCATGCCCCATAAGTGAGGTACATTGTAACATGCGAGGGGCACGTTGTAACATGACCATATGACAGCTTAAAATGTTGTCTGATCGAATTTAAAAAAAATATACACGACAAACTAAAATATTTTGTCAATAAAATAAAATGATTCACCTTTTCAAATAAAATAATGGCGTTTTTTAAGAATTAACACATCGCAACCATGCGTGGGATGGCTATGATCGCAAAACAGCTATACAGTATAGTTGAAAACAATGTGCGCAAATAGATGAAACATATTTAGACATTCAGAAAAACACTCCCCTCCTTCACACACAGCTCTCATAGAACACAAGACACATAAATGAGCCAAAATGCTTTACATTTCTTGAAGTAATTCTCAACATTAAACATCGATTGTCAGTCTTTATTCACCTGTTTTTTGTGGTTTCTTTTTAAAATCCATAAAAATTAAATAGTGAAAATTGCATGGCTAATATCATAGAATAGCATAGTTTAATGTAGCAGGGCAGATTGTAACACAGTGTTAGAACTTTCCCCATCAGCGCGACTGGAATATAAAACTGGTTAGTGTCTTCTGCTGACTTGCCAAGCATTAATAAACTAATCTAAACTGATAAATAACAGATTGGAGATTAAAATAATCGTAGATTTGTCTTATTTTAAATGAATACTAAAAGCTGAGATGAAAAACTTACTTTTTTCATCTCTGAAACTTACTTCAGCCAGAAATGTACTTTTACTATCGTAAAATAAATAAGCAACGACATCTTCAAAAGGCTTTTGAATTTTGGTGCACTTTTTTCTCTGTATAGTGTTGCTACGTCAACTAGTAAACACCGTAAATTTGGTTAAGCTAGCGTGTGTGGAAATATTTCAACCATGCGTGTTACAACTAACTCTGCGTTAGGTTGTGCCCCGCTCACCCCTGCATCATGTACTATTGGGCTAAGTATTGGCCAACATTTGTTAGTTTCTGAAATACTGGCATTAGAAAGCATAACTAATACTTTAAGCTCCCTCTTAGTCAGTCATGTTCAACGTTACGTCGACTGACGTCTA
The DNA here is from genome assembly GCA_036247105.1 of Cirrhinus mrigala. Classification (NCBI taxonomy): domain Eukaryota; kingdom Metazoa; phylum Chordata; class Actinopteri; order Cypriniformes; family Cyprinidae; genus Cirrhinus; species Cirrhinus mrigala. The sequence goes on along the minus strand of CM070031.1, from coordinate 27,509,818 downwards.
TGGGGTCCCGCTTGGGGGCCCAATCACCTCTGAGCTTAAGAAAAAAAAGCCAATGAACATTGGTGAGTGTAATTTGCATGCCAAGCCACTCCCCCGTACATACAGGTATATAAGATGGCAGTGTGCATCCACTCATTCAGATTTTTGCTTTGGAGCTGATCGCTTTGTGATCTGTGTGGCAGGAGGAGCAAACGACAGGCACAGTGGGCATGACGTTAGGCCTCGGAAAGGCTTTTATTATACATAAAATAAACAAAGTGTCCAAAAAGGTGGAATAAAGTGTCCAAAATAAGCAGGGGGTCTGGTGTCCTCGTCATGCTGGGGGTTCCGTGAAGGAGTGGTAGTGTTTGGAAGGGAAGGGCCCAGGTAAGGGGTGGAGTCCGGCGGCCGTACGCGCTTCCCTCTCAGGTCCAGCCTTTTAACAGCGGCGGTGATGAAGCTTCATTAACGACAGGTGTGCCTCATCACACGCCGCCAGACCTGGCTGCTTTCGGCGCCCCTCCTCTTTCGCACGCCCACTCCCATCGGGAGCCTGCTGAAGGGTGGCGATTAAGAGACAGGATGATGATGATAAGTGGGGGGAGGCAGTCGACTCCTCACAGCTGCTACTATGAAGAAGAAAAAAGATAACTTTCATCGCTGTGGGAGTTTCTCAGCTGTGCATTCAGCGGAGAGATCAGTTCAGTTCAGTTTTATTTATATAGCACATTTAAAAACAACTGTGGCTGACCAAAGTGTTTAACAATGTCTACAAAAAAAACAAAACAAAAACTCACACACAAACATCACAATGTCTTAACTTGAAATAAAAGATAAAGAATACAGATGTGTTTTAAGCAACGACTTAAAAATTCCAATAGTCTGAGCAGTTCTTATGTGTACAGGTCAACTATCCCCAAATTTGGTGCCACCAGTGAAAAACCTTGGTCACCTTTATTTTTTAACCTTGCTCTCGGAACATCAAGGAGCATCTGATTGGAAAACCTCAGTGTTTTAACAGGACTATGAATATGTAAAAGCTCTGATAAATAAGCAGGCAGCAACCCATTTAAAATCTTATGAACAAAGAATAAAACCTTGAAATCAATCCTGAAGCATGCAGAAAGCCAGTGAAGTGAAGTTAAGACTGGGGTAATGTGCTCATACTTTTTAGTTAGAAGACAAGCTGCTGCATTCTGGACTAACTGTAAACGTTGAAGAGATGAATTACCCAAACCAACATAAAAAAGAGTTACAAAGAGTTAAAAAGAGTAGGGCTTGACTTTAGCCAGCAGTCTCAGTTAAAAGAAACTGGCATTTACAACAGAACTAATCTGTTTTTCAAATTTAAAACCACTGTCAAATATCACACCAAGATTCCTGATAAGGACGAACATACAAACCTAAATTACCAAGTGCATCTACACAAGCACTCACGGCCTGTTGCGAAACCACTTTTGCACTTTTGCCTGTTTGGCTAGATCCTGAGATGGCTGGTGCCTTGGCACTCTCTTTGGTGTTACTCCGAGTATGTTAAAGACCTTGTGTTCTACGGGCTTATGAAATCCTAGATGCCTCAAGATGGCTGGTGCGATGCTTGTATCGGGCATGCAGCCTCGGCCTCCTGGTAGGGACCTTGACTGCAGTGGCATATCTTGCCTCAAGTTGCTTTCTGTTTCTATCTCTCAATGGTCCTCTAAAGCGGGCCTTTAGAGAGATCCCTTCAAGTCAATTGATTCAGTTGAGCTTAAATAGGTTGCTTATAACTTTGCTCCTGATTGCGGTCAACTCAATCAAGAGGATGGGGGACCTGCATGCATTCTTAGTCAGTGAATCGTGCCTTGAGTTAGGTCCAGCCGATTCTCACGTGATCTTGAGGCCCCTGCCTGTTATGTGCCCAAGGCTCCCACCACTCTTTTTTGAGGTCAGGTGGTAAACCTGCAAGCGCTGCTCCCGGAATGCTGTCTCCAAACAGAGGTTGGCCCAGATGCCATCACCTTGGCGTACCAGACATTTGGGTGACACCTAACACCTTCGCGAGACCCTACAATCTCTGTGTAGAGCCCGTTCCTTCTGTGTGTTGGGTAATATCAGGTAATTTGTGGGAGGACGGCTCGGTGTTGGCTTGCAGCGCCATTCCCTCATGGATCCATACGCTTTCTCCCAGTTGTTCCTCCAACGTGAACTCTGGGTGCTCTGTTGCCCTACAGTTTGAACTAGGCAGAGTAGTTCGCTACTGTGCTGGCAGGGGACCTCCTTCTCCTCCTCCAGCCATGGCATCATGTTTCAGTATGTTTTCCACAGTTTATTCCCACTGTGTTTTTAAAAAAAAAAAAAACTTCCATATGATTCTACATCCTGTCATTGTGCTCTGCCCCCCAACGGTTGCTTCAGAAACCTGGCACCACTGGTGGGCCCCTTATGTGACTCTCAGGGCATTGGGAAGGTTACGTATTAAGTTTCATTGCCTGTCAGCATTTGTTCCTCAATTGCGTAACACAGTTCAGGGTTGTGGCGTTTTCCAGAGGGACCCCATAGACGTCAGTCGGTGTAACGTCGAATGTGACTGACTGAGGGGGAACATCTAGGTTACTCTTGTAACCCTTATGAACTGCGCTGAATGCTGGAATGCATCTCGGCTCCTCAGCACAAACCTGAGTGGATGCACCCCGCCATCTTATATACCTGTATGTACAGGGGAGTAGCTTGGCATGCAAATTCCACTCGCCAATGTTCATTGGCCTTTTCTTCTTAAGCTCAAATGTGATTGGGCCTCCAAGCGGGACCCCATAGACGCCAGTCAACGTAACGTCTCCGTTACCTCCTTCAGGTTACGAGAGTAACCTAGACATTTTTTACAAATCCCTAACCCTTACTGTGTTTTCAGTGTGTAGCTCCTTCCACACCCTTTTGGGCTTTAGACATGAATGAAATCTGAAATCATGCCTTTTCTGAGGACTGTTCAGTCTAAGAAAACATGAAGATCAAATATAGTTTATAAAAACTAAAAAAAAAAAAAAAAGTGTTTTAAGTGTATTGTTTTTTTTTTTTTTTTAGTTATTTTAGTACACTTTTAACTGTGCATCTCAATCCATATACAGTGTGAGCCAACAGATGCAATCATACCTAACTGTGTTAATGGATTTCCACCTGAGAGAGTCTATTATAACAATGGCCGCTGTTCCAAGTATGAGTGTCCTTGTGAGTTTAAACTATGCTCCATGAAATATATATATATTGGGAATTGCATTGAGAATCCACTGTATTTGACTTTGTTTTAAAACTTTTTCTGAAAAAAAAAAAACAGGTATATGCAGCAGCTGGGGGGACCCTCATTACATAACCTTTGATGGAAAATATTATACTTTCCAAGGAAACTGCACTTATGTCTTGGTCCAAGAAATCATTCCAAGATACAATATCAGTGTCCATGTTAAAAACTATTATTGTGATGTTAAAAAAAATCTTGCCTGCCCTGAGTATGTGATTGTGAACTACAAATCCTATAAAATAAAGCTAACAAGCAACGCTAAAGTGGTCAAGGTGAGTGTCACAACTACTTCACACAAATTTGTTCACAAACAAAATGTAAAACATATATACTTTAAAATTCTTTAATTTTCATAAAATCACTGACAAGATCTTGCTCTAGATCAGTTAAATATAGACTTTAGATCAATTTAGTGGACTGCAACCCACCAGTTGAGAACCAGTGCCTTCATGTTGTTCATGGCACAATGCATAGTATTCTAGAGCATGATTTTTATTATGACTCCAATATGCCTTGTTTCCCACAGGTTTATGTTAACAATGTTGAGATGAAGCCAACAATCCAAATGGGAGATTTAATCATCACCACTACTGACATTACAGTGCTTGTGAATGCATCTGATATTAAAGCTGAGATTTTAGTCAGTAATCTAGCTGTTTCTGTCAAACTTCCATTCTCTTACTTCCGTGGTAATACTGAGGGACATTGTGGTGAGTACAGATCTGAGATCTCTTGGCATAAAATGATAATGATAAATGAATTTGTTTTTATCTGTTGGAAATTTACAAGGAGCAGTATATCAAATCTCTGCCTAAATGTTTATTTGTTTTATTTAAATTATCTGATGACTTGGTGTCTTTCTTTAATTTGTTGTCTTTTATAAGGGGTTTGTGACAATAGCACAGCAAATGACTGCAGACTCCCTAATGGAACAATTGACACATCTTGTGAGAACATGGCACAATTTTGGATGCTACCCCCAGGATGCAATTCTTCTCAGCCTCCAAGTCCTCCAACTTGTGCACCAGAAATGTACAATGCCTGTGAACTCATCAAGGGCAAGTAAGGCCAATGCTTTAACCTTCCAAAACAACACCCTGACTGTTAACTTGTAGGCAGTAGGTAGCAAGGCAGCTCCCTAAGATTTGTAAAATTTGTCCTAAGAACAAGTGACAAGTTTAATTTATGTAAAATGATATGTAGTTTGTTTATACCATTGCATTATTAAACCATAATATACTTAAGTTTACAAATCACCATTTTACAGTGTTTTAAAGGAACATTTCACCCAAACAACTGTCATTCCAAACCTGATTTTTTTTTTTCTTCTGTTGAACACAAAAAGGGACATTTAAAAAAATGCCCTGAATGCTCTTTTCCATACAATTACTATTCAAAGTGAATTGTATCATAAAATTTATCCATAGGAATTAAGCATAATTTTCCTTATTTTCTGAAATTATACAATAACAGTGGGTGTGGCATTACCCATTCCCATTCAACTTCATTATCTGGAAAAGATTCCTTAAAAAAAAAAAAAATTATGTTTTGTAAAACAAAGAAACATAACAAAGAAAGTCGTATGGTGACTTTCCTCCAAGGACCACTGCGAAATTTAGCTCCAGCCCTAATCCAACACACTTGAACAAGCTAATGATGATCTTCAGGATTACTTAAAAATTACAAGGAAGTGATTTTGATCAGGGTTGGAGCTAAACTGCAGGACAGTGGCCTAAAATTTTTGCTTGTAGGTAAACTATCCTTTTAAGTATTTTATTTCTAGCTCTGAAGAATAATTATTGCTGCTTTTAAAAGTCACAATTCTGCATTTTCTTCACAGATTATTTGAAAAATGCCGTAAGGTTATTCCATATCAAAGCTATTATGATGCATGCAAATACGATGTGTGCACCCTTCAAAATAAATCTGTTGTGTGTATCAGCCTGGAGGCCTATGCACAGAAATGTGGCCAACAGTCTGTCTGTGTGGACTGGAAAAATTCACCTGACCTTAAAGGGTTATGTGGTAAGACAGTAGAATTAACCCACCATTGCATATCATTTTAATATTCCACTTTAATACTCCTCAACTGTGGCAAGTCATTATGATGATATGGTAGACATATCTAATACGGTTGCACCTTGCACTCAACTAATTCATTGTTGGTTTCCATAACAGAATACAAGTGCCCGAGTCACAAAGTGTACAAGGCATGTGGGCCTAAAATAGAAAAAACCTGCAGTACAAAGTAATGATCTAATCTCTAGACATGACATAATATCATTTGTGTGTGGAGTAAATATAATACTGAATGCTCCAGATATTATGGCTTTGTAACAGTTTTCTATTGCATTTAAATACCAGATACAATGATGAGTTCGTGGAGAATTGCCAAAGCAAAAACTGTCAAAAAACATTCATGGAAGGTTGTTTCTGTCCTGACAACACATATCTAGTTAGTTCAACGACAGATAAATGTACACCTAACTGCGGTAAGAAATGTTTCCTTGTTTACTCTCTTTGTTAGATAAGTGCTCTGATGCCATACTTTTGTTGATTTTGTATCAATCCCTCCTTGTAGACTGCATGGGCCCTGATGGATTACCTAGATTGGTATGTCTCTATTTTAAATTACATTTTCCTTTAAAAGCAACATGAAACGTACCATGTAGGATTGTGGTTTTAGTAAATTCTTTGTTTTATTAAATAGTGTCCTGTCCATGGTAGGATAGAACATGCATACTTGGGTTCATGAACAAAACTAACTAGCATTAACTGTCACCAATGATCTTTTTCTTTTGTAGCCTGGGGAAAGATGGACTTTTAACTGTACCATGTACCACTGCTCCAATGAGAGCTTTGGTATTGTGAAAGAGCCTGTTGTGTGCCCTACCATAAAACCATGTGGCCATGAATACATAACAACAACTGAAAACTGTTGTCCAACCTGTGGTTAGTCCAAATGAAAAAAAGTTTTTAAGTAATTATGATTGAATTTATGAAACTTGTAAATACTTCTGACACAGTACGTCATAATGAGGATAAACAAAACAAAACAAAAATTACTTATCTAGTTTGAGACCGCTTTGTATGTGACCATTTAGAATTTGGTCCACTTTTCAATGAAAGAAAATAAATCAAAATGCATTATCTCTGCCCATTTAGTGTGTGATCTCAAGCTGTGTCTTCAAAAGAAATGTGATGTGGGATTTGAGTTAGCAGCAACTACGACCAATAATAGTTGCTGTCCACCCTGTGGTAAGTCTCAGATATATGTTCTTCGTCTTCATTTAGAGCAGTAGTATGAGTAACAGTTCACATATCATTGCTGTTACAAACTTCAAACATTTTTTAAATAATATTTTTTATTTAAAGGGGTCTTCGGATGGCCTTTTTCCACAAGCTGATATGGTTCTTTAGGGTCTTAATGAAAAGTCTATAACATACAGTACTTTGGTTAAAATTTCTCAATGGTGGTGTTAAACAACACCCTTTTTACATTGTCAAAAATAGCTCTGTTCACAGCGAGCTGTTTTGGTGCATGTCCCTTTAAATGCTAATGAGCTCTGCTCTCCCCACCCTCTCTTCCGTGGGGTGACAAACAAATTCTCTGAGATGCTGTAAACTTTAGCCACATTACTCGCGGAATTTGCTAACCAGCACGATTTGCAAAGATTAATTAAACAAGTTATACTTGCTTCTTCTGTAGGTAAAGCTGGATCACGAATGATTCACATGAACATAGAGCATTTAGGTAGATCGGGGGGTGCATACCCTTCAGTGGCTTAGATGTCGGGAGTAAATGACGACTGCTATGTTAATTATTACATCCAACAACAAAACACCTTGGTCACTTAGGAGACATTCTTGTCTACCCCTGGTCCGCCGTCGAAACAATGGCGAACAGTTTACAGCTCACTCAGGGGCGGGACTGTGCTAGGATACCAGTGTCAGTCAACAGACATGGGAGGGGCTTGTGCAAAATTTCGTCACTCTGCCAAGAATCTGTGAATGGCTTGATCTGAGAAAATGGATATGATTTATGGGTGGATTTTTTTCGTTATAGGGTGGTTGTGCACACACACTGCCAACACACATTTCAGTTCATACAACATGTAAAAGTAAATTTAGAATCCGATGACCTCTTTAAAAATAACTGTATTTACTGAATTGAATTAGTAAGCAGTTTCTAATATCATTTATTTTTCTGACCAGTGCGCAAACAAGTCTGTGTGCGCAATAACACTGAGTACAAGGTGAGATGCTATGTTCATTTGTTTACTCTATTTATAACATATGATAGGAAATGGCTGGAATTTTAAAATGACACTAAGGCAAACACCACTGTTAAATTTAATGCCATTTTTTCCTATTATTATTTATTGTGTAATTTGTTAGTTCGACCATGTGGTCTGCATTTTATCAGCTTTTGTCTTTTATTTATTTATTTTTTGGTCATGGAAAAAGTCATGAAAAAGTCAACAAGCCAACCCAAAAAGTTGGGTTCACATTCCTAACTTGGTGTTTCTCTCTAGCCTGGAGTTAAAATCCCTGCGGATCCTTGTGAGGAATGTTACTGTGAAATGGATAAAGGGACTCAGCTGCATGATGTAAAATGCAGTGCTAAACCCTGTACACCTTGCCCTCTGGTAATAAATAAAATTTTAGTTCTGAAGCTTTGTATTATAAAGTCCAACCATATATAAACAAGTCACTGTACTGTACATCACACATTTCACTATAATGTCTGTATAGCCTCTCTCAAGGAGAGACTGTTGTTCATACCATCTCATTTAGAGAATGTCCTTTACCTCTTCATTCACCTGTCATCTCTGTGCTCTCTGCTCACCTTCTGTTACACCACTGGTTCACAATCCTGGTTTTGGATGTCTTCTTTATATCACACACCCATTTTCTGGTCCTTAGAAACAAGATTGAAATTCACTTCTTGCTCTTTCCTCAACCCCTTCCTCAAGGGAAAGTTAAATAATCTTAGTGTAAAATGTAGAAAAGGTGATTATTAACACAGTAAACTCATTTTTGCGTCTCAAGGGCTTTGAAAATGTAAAACAAAAAGGAGAGTGCTGTGGAACATGTGTACAAAACGTGTGTACTTACACGGCAAACAACAAAACATATCATCTCCAGGTATGTTCGAAAACATTCTTGTTTCAGTTCACCAAAGAAAGAATTTGCTCTGTTCTTCAGTCCTTGTGAAATCTGTCTGTCTTATGTTAGGTTGGACAAGTCCTCAGTGACAAATGTGTAAACGTTACCTGTCGTAAAGTTGATGGCTCATTTGTGACTGAGAAGACCGAACCAATATGTCCGTCCTGTGGAAGTGTGAGTAGAATCACTAGCTTAAACTCCACACATGACAACAATATGACAACAGTGTAAAATCTAATCACTGTTTTGAGTCACAAAACCGGTCACAGTATTTACTTGCTATATTTTAAAAGTAAATTTTATTATAGTAATATAATGTATTATAGGCAGCTAGCGTTGTGTGATAATGCTCAACATTTGAAACTATCCAATACATGCGTTACAAATCTTACCTTTGTGGATTTAAAGGAAAAGTCCACTTCCAAAACAAAGATTCACCTTTAATGTACTCACCCCCTTGTCACCCAAGATGTTCATGTCTTTCTTTCTTCAGTAAAGGAAAACATTTCTGCATTTTTCTCCATGTAAGGGACTGATATGGTGCCCCGATTTTGAATTTCCAAAAGGCAGTTTAAATGCGGCTTCAAACGATCCCAAATGCGGTTGTAAACAATCCCAGCCGAGGAAGAAGGGTCTCATCTAGCAAAACAATCGTTATTTTTATTAAAAAAAATACAATTTAAATACTTTTTAATCTCAAATGCTCGTCTTGCCTCTCTCTCCCTGAACTCTGTGCCTTCTGGTTCAAGACAGTTAGGGTATGTCGAAAAATTCCAATTCTCCCTCAACTTCAAAAATCATTTCAAAATCATCCTACATCGCTGCAGAAGTACCGACCCAGTCTTTGCAAAGTGAACATGCAAAGAAGATCAGACACCCTTAACAAAAAAGGTAAAACAGCGATATAGGACGATTTCGAAGTTGAGAGAGAACATGAGATGGGAGTTTTTCCCCTAACTGTCCCTAACTGTCATGAACCAGAACAAAAACAGTCCAGGCAGAGTAAGACAAGGCGGGCGTTTGGTATTAACAAGTATATAAATTGTATTTTTTTTATTAAAATGACTGATCGTAACGCTAAATAAGACCCTTCTTTCTCAGTCTACAACTGCATTTGGGATCGTTTGAAGCCGCATTAAGTTCAAAATCAAGGCACCATACTAGTCCATTATATGGAGAAAAATGCTGAAATGTTTTCCTCAAAAAACATAATTTCTTTACGACTGAAGAAAGAAAGACATGAACATCTTTGATGACAAGGGGGTGAGTAAATTATTTGTAAATTGTTGTTCTGGAAGTGGAGGTCAAAAGGAGTGAATTATTAAAACTAGAACTTGTTTTTGCATTTAAAGGGGTTTGAATATGTGGAACAAAATGGAGAGTGCTGTGGATCATGTAAACAAAGATTCTGTATTTATGATGGACCAGATAACACCAGACGTTTTCTCAAGGTATTTTTAAAAAATATTCTTAAGCATTTCATTTTCACTAGACAGCGAATCTGCTCTATTCTTCAAACCTCATATTGTCTGTCTGTCTGTCTTTTTGTTTAGGATCAAGAGGGGTACAAGTTCAAATGTACGACTGCTACCTGCCATGAAATTAATGGCACATTAGTGATTATGGAGAGCATTAAAAAATGCCCTGAATTTAATCCAGAGGACTGTGAGCCTGTAAGTAAAAACTCTAACTTCAACTCCACACATGAAACATTTGTTTAGTTTGTATTTTATGACTGCTGCTACTGCTTAAGCATGGATATGTGACTTTGGCATATTATAGTTTTTCACTATTTAAATATGTACACTTCCAGTCAAAAAAAAAAAAAATTATCTCATCTGCTCACCAAGTCTGAATTTATTTGATACAAAGTACAGCAAAAACAGTACAATTTTAAAATATTTTTACTATTTAAAATAACTTATATTTAAATTTTCTATTTAAATATATTTTAAGTCATTTGTTCCCATGATTTCAAAGCTGAATTTTTAGCATTATTACAGTCATGTTTTTATTATTATTATTATTATTATTATGATTATTATTATTATTATTATTATTATTAATGTTGAAAACAGCAGAGTAGAATTTTTTCAGGTTTTTATTGATGAACAGAAAGTTCAAAAGAACAGCAATTATCTGAAATAGAAATCTTTTGTAACATTATAAATGTCTGTATAATCACTTTTGATCAGTTTAAAACATCCTTGCTAAATAAAAGTATTGATTTTTCTTTTTTTCTTTTTTTTTTTTTTTTACCAAAAAATAAATTAATAAATTATACCAACTCCAAGCTTTTGAATGGTATAGTGTATGTTACAAAAGATTTTTATTTCAGATAAATGCTGATCCTTAGATCTTTTTGGACTCAAATGTTTTAAATATTGATAAAAATAATAGTAGAAAAAAAAAAATCTTGAACAGCAAATCAGCATATTAGAATATGATTTTTGAAGGATCGTGTGACACTGAAGACTGGAGTAATGATGCTGAAAATTCAGATTTGATGACAAGAATAAATTACATTTTAAATTATATTCAAATAGAAAGCAGTTATTTTAAATAGTAAAAATATTTCACAATATTGCTGCTTTTGCTGTATTTTGGTGAGCAGAAGAGACTTCTTTTAAAAACATTATAAATCTTACTGTTCAAAAACTTTTGACTGGTAGTGTATTTTAGTATGAAAATGTGCTGTATGTTTTGGAAGACTGGCTAAATGTTTTGAGAGATTTCACAATATTTTGAGAAATGTGTAAATGTTTTCTTTTCTATTATTTGTGTCTTTACAGGGAACATTAACGTTTGACAAAGATGGATGTTGCCAGATCTGTAAGACATTCTTTATACAAAACATCCTGACACACTGTTTTTTTTGTTTTTTTTTTTTAAATGTTAAAATGGGTTTATCCACCTGTATTGTTTAAAATAGTTTGTTTAAAATGCAAAATGTATTGCTCTTGAGAGTCCGCCACAAGCTTACCTGTCTCTATTGTGTCAGGTAAGACCAGGAACTGTGTTCTTGAGAAGAACGTCACCCATCTGCATGTTGATGACTGCACTTCCGTCGAGGCTGTAGAAGTTACATCCTGCACTGGCCACTGTGACTCCAAATCAATGTGAGAATATGAGCACACATTGATCACAAACATAGTCAATAACTAACAAACTAACTAACTTTAGGAAATGTAGATGGAAAATTTGATTAATTTAAAACTTGCAACTTTTTATGCCACTGTATGTTTGTTATGTTAGATAATAGTTTAACAGTTTAATAGTCTAACAGTTCACACAACAAAAACAAACAATGCTATATAACTGTAATGTGAAACCTTTAATACCAGCTGCTGAAAGGTCTCTAAAAGTGAAATTAGCTCTGGGAAAGTCTTTAAACATCGCTTGTTAGCAATAGCCATTGGGTGTGATATTTTTGTCATCTATTCAATGAAATTAATGTATTTTTAAGTTTGCCTTAGGCATCCAATCCTTTTTGGATACACTATATCAGCATCATAAGAGCATTTCCAACTATTCTACACTCATCTGCACAGGTATTCAATGGACACAAAGACCATGATGCACAGCTGCTTCTGTTGCCAGGAGGAGAAAGTCAACCATCGAAACGTGACGCTGAAGTGTGCCAACAGCAAGATTCGTGTTCATAACTACACGTACATAGAGAACTGCAAATGCACTGTATGTGTACACTAGAAGACCTCTGGATAAAAGACCCTGCTTTAGCTTGACTACTGCTAATTTAAACATGACTCAATGTGATGTTAAAAAAAAAAAAAATTGAAATTGAAATTTTTTAAAACACTTTTAAAAAATATAACAGGGAATGATTTAAGCTGATTACTGCAGTTTATTAATAGCTAAAATATAAAAATATATTGCACCATTTATTTTTTCTTTAAGGGTTTAATCTATAGCTAACTCTAAGCATAATCTGTTTAGTTATCTCTCAAAAGGGATTCTGGTCATTTCTTTCATTCTTTACAATGTTTGGTAATGCATGATATAATGTTGTACTTTTCCTTCCAATTTAATGAATTATAATCAATAAAGCATAATACAGAGCATCAATTACAATCTTCTGGATTTTTTCTTTTCTTTTTTTATTTTTTTTTGAATACCCAGAAATTTGCTAATCTTTTCTTTGTTTGCAGTTAAACTGCATTCATATTGAGTCTTGCACTGAGAACATTTTTTTTTTTCAGTTTGTTTATGGTGCGTAAATATTTATGTTTAATATGTATATATATATATATATATATATATTCATACATTACAAGTCAAAAATTTTTAATAATGTTTTTGAAAGAATCTTTTATGCTCACCAAGGCTGTATTTGTTTAGTCAAAAGAAGAAAAAAAAAAAAAATGTAAAACGGTACTATTATGAAAAATATTAGTTTGAAAGACCAGTGTAGTGGTTTGGTAATACGAAATACACAATGTAATAATTGTAATGGCCATGTGACGTATCTAAGTTTTTTGATACTACCAGACATCATTTAAGTACTCTTTCTTTGCATGTAACGCAATAGAAACACAAAATATTAGGCATGAAACTGGTTATGGATTTTACATTGCACAAACAAGCATTTAAGATCAGCTGGTTGTTCCAGTCATCCTGCAGTGTATTCAATAGGAAATACATTTGAATATTGACTTTTGGTTGCCAAACAGGTCTAACAGGTCATGGAATGACTATATGGTGCATAGATTTGATCCTCTCTTAACAAACCGAACAGTATTTCTAAAGTCTGAAAAAAGCAACATATTACTATTAATTTGTTGAGTCAACTAATAACTGACAGCCTAAATACTTAATGTGTAACAGGCAATCTACTAAATCCAAACATTCTTGTCAAGACAGCTAAAGATTAGTAGCATTTAGCAGTGCAAGGAGCTACAAACCTTGCTTCTTAATTTCATTTTCAAAGCCCCTTTTCGAACTACAGTGAACATATTATCCTGATAGGAAAATATATTAAATCCAGTAGTTGCAATGCGCTTTACACCTACCTCAACACACACCTCAAACACAGTGATGATCAACAAATGTTAAGTCAGTAAAAATATAAACTCTTAACCAAATGTGCTAACCGTAACCATATTATTTACCTTATACTGTATAAAACATTTGAAGAACTTCTGCATGTTTGTGTAAGCTATTTTGCCATATATGACAGCCAGGTGGCCTATGTGACTGCGATCATGCATGAAAAGTACAAAGGAAAGCACAGGAGATGGTACAGAAGGAGATCCTGTGGGGATGAATAATGTGTATTTGGCGTGAAAAGCTAACTTCCAAAATGAAAATGTCCTGATAATTTACTCACCCAATGTCATCCAAGATGTTCATGTCTTTCTTTAAATTTTTTGAGGAAAACATTCCAGGATTTTTCTCCATAGTGAACTTAAGTGGTGGCCAATGGGTTGAAGGTCACGGAGTATGACAGAAGTGACATGCATGGCTGTTGTCACCACTAAAATTACCTACTGTAGCCAAAGCACAATAATCTCATTTAACCTCTTCAGTCCCATATTTACAAAATATAGACTTCTGGGAATCCATACTCTGGTCTCAAGAGACCAAGTCAATCATTTCGGATCCAAAATGTTCTGGTGTTGCTAGAGGAGGAGTACAGTGAGAAGTGCCTGGTTCCCACAGTGATATTCAGTGGTAGTAAAGCTCTTATATAGGGATGTATGAGTGCTGAAGATGTGAGAGAGTTGTACTTTATGAGTTCTGTCATGAATGCACACACCTCTGCGTGATGTTGTAACGCGGACTCATAGGAAGCGTGTAAGATCCAAGTGCGAGCTTTATTTACAGATCGTAGTCAGACAGGCAGGGTCAGTATCCGAACAAACAGAGTGACGAAGGCAAAACAGTATCGTAGTCCACAAAAACAGGCACAGTCCAAAAACCAGAGAGAGCAGTCCAAAAAGTAACAAATAAACAAGGATATGAAACAAGACAAAACTATGGCAATGAACGAGGCAAAACTGTGGCAAAAACAAAGACAAAACTATGACCATGAAACCAAACCGTGAAAGTCAAAAACAGGGCAATGAAAACAGGAAAAACACTTGGTAGAGTCCACTGGAGCAAAACAATACTTCGCAATGTCTGTTTGTAAATGGCCTCCTTTTAAGGCCACCAAACAGGAAGTAACCAACGAGGCAGCAGAGGGAGCAGCAACAGTTCATGAGTAAGGGCTCCCTCTGCTGGCGTGGCGTTACAGATGTAATACAAAAACTTGAAACAGAATGCTACCCTCGCCATTTGGGCATTTTTTCAACATGACAATGAAGATATTTATTCTCTCAAGGTGAAAATCCTTCAGTGGACATGTATTTCACTCAGTCTTAACACTCTTGAGCAGCTGTGGGGGATTCTGTAGAGACGAGCTGAGCAACACTCCCCATTAAAGACCAGCGCACTTAAGGAGTTCATCCTCCAGGAGTTAAACAGGACGGGTGTGGCATTTTGTCATGAACTTGTATACTCAGTGGCAAGAAGGGTCAGAGCAGTATACTTAAAGTTCTGGAGGACATACTAAGTACTAGAAAATTATACAATTAAATCTAGGGTGTACTCATTTCTGCAATCCTTAATTTAAACCGAATTGTGTAATTTACTTATTTTACAGAAAATATTGGCATGCATTTTTTGTGTATATGAAGTATATGTTTAATTTCAATTTTACCATCTTTCCATTAATTATATTAGTGATCATAAAGAAAAAAAAAAAAATATATATATATATATATATATATATATATATATATATATATATATATATATATACAGTGCCCTCCACTAATATTGGCAATAATAATTGGCCCTTGGTAAATATGAGCAAAGACGACTATGAAAATAAATCTGCTTTGTCTATCTTTTTGATCTTACATTCAAAAAATTCACAAAATGCTAACCTTTCATTGAAGTAAAACAATTAAAAGTGGGGGGAAACTTACATTATGAAATAAATGTTTTTCTCCAATGCATGGTGGGCACAATTATTGACACCCTGAGAAATTATAATGAGTAAAATATCTCTGAAGTATATTCCCATTCATATTTGCATTTATTTAGCACACTAGAATGACTAGGAGTATGATATTGTCCAGCCATGACTTCCTGTTTCACAGGATTATAAATATGAGGAGCACAAAGGCCAAATTCCCTTAACCATCCATCACAAGGAATAAAACCACAGAATATAGTTCTGATGTGCAGAACAAATCAAGCTGAATTCTTGTTTTTCGTTTTTCTGGAAAAAATTAAAAAACGAAAAAGGAACCGTTTTCTCATGTTTCTTCTTCAATATTAAATCAAAAAATGAATGGAGGAATGATACACAGATTGTACCAGTGTTTATTGCTTTGTTTTGTCTTTTATTTTTGCTTTGTTTAGCATTAAAATTTTGTTTTGTACAGCCAATTTTTGCATATATGTAAATATAGGTTATGGTTCCCTCTGTTAAATCATACAATACATGTATTGTCAAAAATAGAGATTTAAAATAGAACATTTCAAATATTTCTCCTAGACAGAAATGAGGTTACTTGAAGATTGGATGGAAACTTTTGCTTGAGTCTCCTGCTTCTCAAACTTGTCTCCTGAGACAAAAACTCTAAGAGTCTTTAAAAAAGATCTCAACATCACACACTGTGCTCAGATTTTTTTCTTAAACTAAAGACTCTGGTGGTCTCATATTTGTCTCCTCCAAAGTTTCAAACAAGATCTCAACAACATCAAACAATGTGCTCACATTTTTTTGTCCTTAGCTAAAGACTCTGGTGGTCTCATATTTGTCTCCTTTAAAGGTATAGAAGAAATCTCGACAACATCGCACACTGTGCTTCGATCTTTATCCTTAGCTAGAGACTCTGGATCTCTCACAGTTGTCTCCTCAAAAGTTTAGAAAAGATCTCAACAACATCACACATTGTGCTCAGAATTTTATCCTACACTAAAGATTTGGGAGCTCTCACATTTGTCTCCTCTAAATTTCAGAAGTGATCTCAATAACTTTACAAAGTGTGCACCAAGTTAAATGCCTCAATATGAGCTCAAACATTTCTACCATATAATATATGTAGTGGACAGCACATTCCAAGGCCCAGTTTATGGCAGGGGCCCTCCCTGACCACAATACTGGACAGAGGTTTGCTACATTTTGATTGGATCTTGGTGAACTAACATAAACTGTCCAACGCCATCAGATAAAGATGCCAGGGCAACAGCCAGACATCTCTTAGAGCACAAGAAGACCACCTTTGGTACAAAGCCCGGGAAGGACAGAACTTCCTATTGGTCAAAATGCAGTTTGTGCCCTTCACCCACCTTGAGACTGATTCCTAAGGGTTTTCTCCTGTGACCGACCATAAAAATTCCTTAGGACCTCCAGATGCAGCAGCAGTGGGTGAAACTATGGAGATCATGGAGATCCATCCAAATCCATTCTTAACTGTTTTCAAACCTTACAACTGATGCACACTACAACACACGCATCTTATACTTATTCAGAGAAATAAGTATTCCTTGTGACAGCAACGTGTAGTGCAATCTCTTACACAAACTTAGCTGTTAATGGACAAATTAATGCATGCATGACAGTTCAATCTTTTCCCATCATGTTTGGACTTAATATGTTCGTAACATTGCCAAATGCATTCTGGTTATGGTTTGAGAAGTGAGAAATGCACTGGTAAAACTTTAGTGACACTCTTCTAGCTTTGTGTTTGGACTATGCAAATAAATTCCACAGGAGGAAAGAAGGGTGGGCCACCCCGTGTCCCCCCACTCTGATGGAACCAGCCAATCACAGCATGAAAATGGAGAAGCGCCAAATTGCAATCTCCTCCTTATCAGAAAGGGATAAAGGTACCCTTCCAAAAGACACGCCTTGTTCTGCGTCTGCCGCCCGCAAAGGAAATGACTGTAACAGAACAACAATGTTTTGAGTCTCGGTTCTGTTAAGGAAAGAGACTGTAACAGATCACCAGTTCAAAGTTCTGAGTCTGGGACTTGTAAAGAAGTGACACTAACAGGACAACCTCTGTTCTGAGTCCTGAGTCCGAAAGGGAAAGGACTGCAACAGATCACCTTCGTTCTGAGTCTGAGTCCTGTGAAGGAAAAGACACCAACAGAACAAACCCCCGTTCTGAGTCTGCGGCCTGTCGAGGAAACACATGTTCTGAGTCTGCCGCCTGTCAGGGTGAGACAACAGCAGAAACACCTCCGTTCTGTGTCTCCGGCCTGCAAAGGTGAGACAACAACAGATACCAAGTCCAAGTCTCCAGCTTTTGAGGCAGCAACAGATATGACCACGTTCTGACCCTCTAGCCTGTGAGGAAAGAGATCATCTACGTTCAGAGTCTTCGTCCAGCGAGACAACAACTGATGCAGCATCCTGAGTCTCCATCCTAGAGAGACAAAGCGGATTGACCAAGTTCTGAGTCTCTAGCCCAGAGAGGCAGAAGACACACAGACATTTGCAACAAGGTTAAGCTCCGGAGAGCAAACCTTCACTTCAAGTACTTTTGCTTGCGTGTTCCAAGCTAAGGACCTTCAGCACCTACTCCAGGGCCACATCTGCGTGTTCCAGATCTAAGGACCCTTTGGTGCTTCAGGAGATCAGCATCCTACAGAGCTTCATCTTCAAGGCTGTCGAAACAGATTCCTGCTCCTTTCCCCACTGTACTGCCACCAGCGCAACCAGTGGAAGAAGTCGCCGCCACCGGACTGCTCACTCAACCGCAGCGAACATAAATATCACTTCCAAACCTCTTCCAGAGACCTTGGCATTGTTGTGTATTATCAGTATATGATTTTCTAATTTACATTAGGTATTATATAGCTGATTGCAGTTGATAACAAATCTTACACGTATTTGTTTGATGCATAATAAGGTTCTTCACCTTATCTGTTTCAGAGTAGCAACAGTTTATCTTTCCAGATAACAAAGCTCTGACATAGCAACACCCAACATAATCACTTGCATTTTATGCATCTTATGCACTTTATTCCTTCTTCATTCATGGTATTCATTTAGTAGTTGTTGATTACTCTTGTCTATCTTGTTAATAAAATGTATTTTATTACAACTTGTGTCTTCCTTGTGTTGATAATACAGAAGAGGTTCTACACGTTAGAGAGCCCACAAATCTTTCTTATGTGATGTACTCATAACCACACATTAATTGATACGTGATCCAAGAATCATAACGTCAGCTGTGACATGAGTAGCCATCACTACCCTATTTCACCTCCCTAGGTTGGTGAAAGTTAAATTCACTACCTTAATTGGCATCCCTAGGTTGGCAAAAGTGAAATTTACTACATTTGTATTAATAATCAAATTAGTCAACTAGGTAAGACGAGCATTTGAGGTTAAAAAGTATATAAATTGTAAAAAATGTTAAGAAAATAACGGATCGTTTCGCTAGATAAGACCCTTCTTCCTTGGCTGGGATAATTTAGAGCCCTTTGAAGCTGCATTTAAACTGCATTTTGGAAGTTCAAACTCAGGGGCACCATTGAAGTCCACTATATGGAGAATTTTTCTGAAATGCTTTGTAATAATTTCTTTAAGACTGAAGAAAGAAAGTCATGAACATCTTGGATGACAAGGGGGTGAGTAAATTATCTGTAAATTTTTGTTCTGGATATGAACTTTTCCTTTAATTTGTGCGTTTCAAGTACTGGACTTGGTGCACACTTTGTAAAGTTCCAAAGATCTCTAATCTAAACTTTTGAGGAGACAAATGTGAGGGATCCAGAGTCTCTATCTAAGGATAAAGATCCAAGCAAAATGTGTGATGTTGTTGAGATCTTGTTTAAAACATTGGAGGAGACAAATATGAGACCATCAGAGTCCTTAGCTAAGAAGAAATATCTGAGCAAATTGTGTGATGTTGTTAAGATCTCTTCTAAAACTTTAAAAGAGACAAATATGAGACCACCAGAGTCTTTAGACTAGGAGAAATATCTAGGCACAGTGTGTGATGTTGTTGTAGATCACTTTTAAAGCTTTAAAGGAGACCATTGTGAGAGTTTTTGACTCAGGAGACAAGTTTGAGAAGCAGGAGACTCAAGCAAAAATCTCCATTTGATCTTAAAGTAACCTCATTTCTGTCTAGGAAAAATATTTGAGATGTTGAGATCTGACTTTAGATTTTTTTTTTCCTATGGGCTGACAAGCTTTTTTTAAATGGAAAAAAGAGGGCTGTTCCTAGATCTGGCCATTAGTTATTTACCAAATTCAGCTTGTTAAATTCAAATAATTGAATGCTGTTTTGTTATTGTTCACCCTCTCCTAATCATAGGCTTTTGTGAAGGCTGGGGTGACGCGCATTATGTTACATTTGATGGACACTACTACAGTTATCAAGGAAACTGCACTTACATATTAATGGAGGAAATTAGTCCTCAATACAATTTGAAGATCTACATTGACAGTGTCTACTGTGATCCTGTTCAGCATGTATCCTGTCCCAAATCTATTATTGTCTCTTACAACGCACTAGTCATAGCACTTACAAATCACAAAGGTGAAACTTTCTAGACTTGTAATGAATAACATGCTTTGTCTGCATTGCTAAGTAGCCTAAAATGTTCTTGTTAGTGTCCCCTGTCATAACAGGCTTTTAAGAACAATAAAAAGTTACGACTACCATATGCTCATAATAGTGTGAGAGTTATGAGCTCAGGCCTAGACTTGATCCTGAGTATTCCAGTGCTGGTTGTTAATATAACATCTGGAGCCACTGGCTTTGGCATCAATCTGCCATACCAGCTTTTTGGAAACAACACACAAGGTCACTGTGGTAAGTCATGGATGGTGACATCACAATGCATGGATGGTTTTTATGCATCGTCAATCTAAATTATTCCAAATAATTCTCACTAAGGAACATGCAACAACAATAAGGCTGATGACTGCATGATCCCCGGAGGGATCTTGGTGGATGACTGTGCAGTGATGGCGGATTACTGGCCAGCCAAGGGTGTGAATGGTAAAATCTGCACTCCACCAACTGCATTACCTACTGTTGGGGGTGATTTCAAACCTACATCTAAGCCATGTCAGGCCCATTCTTACTGCAACCTCCTCAATAGCGAGTGAGTGGATTTCTTTACTATAAATTTCAAGAGCTTCCAAAGTGAGACTTACTACTACTGTCTTTCTCAGGTTGTTCAAAGAGTGCCATCCCCATCTGTCCCCCAAAAACTTCTTTTTGGCATGTGAATATGACAGCTGTCATATGACCAACCCTGCCGTGGTGTGCATCAGTCTGCAGACATACGCAAGGGCTTGCTCTCAGTTAGGCATCTGCATACACTGGAGGAACTACACTAACCTGTGCAGTAAGTTGCATTTGCATATTATTATTGGAAGTTAGTGCGATTATTTAAGTGTTGTATTTGTCTTTTCCTCCTCAGATTTTAAATGTCCGGCAGATAAAGTCTACAATCCTTGTGGTCAAGCTGAGCCACCAACCTGTGCTGATACGTATGCCAAATAATTCAAATCTTGAAAGAGCTTTAGTATTGTAAATTGAGGGATGGGAATATGACAGACTTGTACTTAAAACAAACAATCAAACAAACAGTATTATTATGCAGATAAAGCTTGTAATGCAAGATGATATGTGTGTAATAAAAAAGGTTAAATATTTTGCAGACCTGAACAGAGCATCATTAAGGTGCCCACAGAGGGCTGCTTCTGTCCTGAGGGCTCATTGCTGTTTAACAAAGAATCAGGAGTCTGTGTGAACAAATGCGGTAAGAAGCCTTTGAGTCAAGTTTATATGCATGCATAAGGCACTCAGATTGAGATGTACAAAAACAGTGTGCCTTTTTGCGTCATCCTGCATATCAAGAACATATCTGTCTTATTTTGTTCCTCCGTTTTTGTTTTAAGGATGCTTGGATACTTCTGGGACACCTCGTCAGGTACGGTGGTGTTTAACAGTTTTAATTTAGCCGTTTACTCAATATTAGAATTTCATTTAAAAGTCAAATTCTAAAAAAAAACTGTATACATAGATTAATTATTTACTCTTTAATCAATAGAGTGAATTTACATCATGTGCTGACTTTAAGGAATTACTTAGCTGAATAATGACCGGACAAGACTTTAAACTGAATTCTCTTGATATTTTGTGGCAGTTCAACGAGGTTTTCCAGCACAACTGTGAGGTGTGTATCTGCAATAACGCCAGCAAATCGGTGGTCTGTGAGCCCAAGAAATGTCCTGATGTGAAACCTGTGATCTGCAATGCACCCGGCTTTGTGCTGGTCAACATCTCCAATCCTTCAGACCCATGCTGCAGCAACCAAGTGTGCAGTAAGTTTATGTGCAGCTTTTGCTTTAGGTTCACATGTTCCTTTTCTTAAGTCTCCTTTGTGTGTTGTAGAATGTGATGCCAGCATGTGCCCACCTATGGATAAAAAGTGTCCATTCGGGAATCCACCAGTCCTGCAAGTGCCTGACGGAAAATGCTGTCCAGAAATCAACTGCGGTATTGCTGTTATTCACACTTCAGTTCATTTCGGTGACATTTGCATGCTTATTTTTATCTTAGATGGTGTTCTCTTTAATATCAGTCTATATATTTTGTGTTTTGTTCTTTTTTTTTACAATGTGAATTTTGGTTGATTTGAGATGATTATTAATGTGTGTTCAATTGCCTGTGTTTGTAGATGTGGACCAAGTTAAGAAATGTCAAGTACAGACTGTTCATGATTACATAAATCACACCAACTGTCATTCAGAGACAAAAATGAACCTGACATTTTGTAGTGGAGACTGTACCAGTTATAGCAGGTGAGTAGGCACAGACTCTGTTACGAAAACCTACATAGGTGGCATCCTAACTGAAACAGACACTCGTAAGTGACCGATTTGAAATGGTTTACATGTGTTTTTCTCTTTTTCTCATATACGTAGGTACACTGAACCTGGATTGTCCTCTTGTAGCTGTTGCCAGGCCACTCGCTCAAGTAAACGCACTGTAAATCTTGTTTGCAAAAACAGAGACAAAATAACCCATACGTATGACCATGTTGAGGAGTGCGCCTGCAGAAAAACTAACTGTCATAGGAAGGAAGCACACACACTCACTAAAGGCAGCCAAACAACTTTAGGCAAGTTTAAGTTTCCGTGAGCAGCAGCAGTGAATCATCCACCTGAAGACTTCGAAATATGAATTCTTTGAGACTTTGTTTGGAAATTAATTTGAATTGCATATGCTTTGTTTAACTTTTTTTTTTTTTTTTTAACTTTTCTTTTTTTAACTCCTCCTAGAGCATTCATTTTTTAGACCCAGCAGACAAATAGTTATCAAATTCAAGTTGATTAGTCAAACCATTCTCAAAAAATGAATTTAACAAAGTGCTTGTCACAGAGGATATTCCTCCACAAGCATTCTTAGTGCATTCATACAAAATTTAGTGTGTATTATGATGCCCATGACCTGAGGGTACCTGCACAGTAATGACACAGTGCCACCTAGTGGTAAAGAGATATGAAAAATGGCTATTTTTGTTTAAAACTTCTGAATGGTTTGACCAAAATCACAAGCCCCTTTAGATACAGAGAAGCATACAGGTTAAGGCTAGATGGTATATATAATCTAATGTAATTTTTGTCACCCTGCACAACAAAAATACTGTTTTTGTATTATAGTAGAGCTAGGTTTAGGGTTGGGGTAGGTATTAATAAAACACAATTTAACAGGTAGAAAATTTATTTCATTGTTAGTTGCTGGTTGGAGCTGTATCCCTTCTAGCCACAACCAAACATACAGTCGAACAACTTCGGCCATGTTGGCCATTTTAGGCATGAGCCATTTTGAATTTTGTCATAAATGGTCTTGATAGATTCCTTGGATCATGCAGAGGACATCAATACCAGTTATGTCAGAATCAGTAACTCCCTGTCAGACATTTTTTTGAAAACCTAAACCTAAAACCTTTTGAAAACCTTTCCCCCCTAGATTTAATTTTCACCAAAACTGACTCATCATCTGTCATGTCAGCAGAATATAAGCAATTTTGTGACAATAGACAAAATGGTTTTCATTTACCACATTAACAAATTTCATGGCATGACGCCAGACTGCATGTGAGGCTGTATCTTAGAAAAGCTTTGCCATACTGACACCTAACTTTATGGGGCGATTTCCTGGACAAAGGTTAAGGCTAGTTCTAGACTAAAATGACCATTTAAACCAGATCTCTGTAATCATTTTAAATAGTCTTTAGTCTAGTCTAGTCTAGTGGTTTTACGTAGTCTAATCCAGAGTTTAATAGGCTTATTTCCTGGAAGAGAGCTACTTCAGGTTTAAATTCAAATTAATATTGTGTTATAATAATATTGTTTCCTTATATGGTCAAAATTATTATGACCAATGAAAATTATTAAATAATGGGTGCCACCTTTGGCAAATATGAAAGCACTGTGGCTTCCCCCCTCAATTGCAAATGTAGAGAGAGTGTTCTCCATGTGGTGAAGGAACAGTTTGGCTCTAGACAGAATGCTATCATTCACTGTGACTGTGAAAATGGCTGGCCTTGAGCCACAGTGCTTTAAGAAGGAGCCCACTACCCCTGTCATCAAAGCATTAAAATGTGCAACAAACACTTACAACAAAAAACGAAAGAAAAAACTGAAATGTGTACTGTTTGAAATTTATCAGATTTACCAGTTGTTATAATTTCACTTTGTGCTGGTCAGTTATGAACAATAGGTAAAATTTAACTGCTAGCAAAAACTTCAGAGAATTGGGTGGGGTCGAGGGGCCGCTGCTGCAAATATTTGAGTGGCTCCTCCCCTAACAGATGTAATCTCACTCCAACTAACTTTTGCTATAACTTGAGAGCCCTGTATAAGGATTTTTACAAGTATACTAATAACTTGAAAACATTGTTCACATTTTGTTATTTTTGTATGTTCCCATGGGTTATTTTAATTCTGGCAATATGTCTTTTGTTATTTTGCATCAATGTGCTTGTCCACCATGAAAACAAAAAACTTTTTTCTTTTTTTTTTTTTGCTACTCACCTACAGCTTTAGTCCAGTTTTGTCCAAAATGTGATCCAGTGATCTATGGACTGAGCAGCACAGAAATGACACTAAACGGAATTTTGATAATCACTACCGTTCCCAAGAAATACCTGTCTGAAGTTGACCTTGCCTGTGTTTGTTGACGTACACTGCCCTCCAAAAGTTTGGAAGCGCCCTAGAAAAGTGGGGTTTTGGACAATATTTGCGTGAATCCTTTTTAATTTGTAATAATTTTGCACTGATAAGGGACAACACAAACTACAAAAACATATTTTATTACATAAACAGTTTAAAAAACTTAAATTTTTGATTCATCAAAATATCCACCATTAGCAGCCATTACAGCTCTGCATAGTCTGGGCCTAATTCATTGTATTCTAAACTTAATTGGCAATCAATTGTTGAAGCTATTAAGGTGTGCTGACCCAAAAATCTTTTAAAAACCTGGGCCAAGTTTAAACCAGTAACCAGGTATCACAGCTGGCAAAGGGGCATGTCTGACGTTGACATGTATATTGCCATTATTATGTAATCAAAATGGAAAATATTATTGCTGGTGTTCAATGATAATGTCAAGTTACTTTAATGTATTTGCACCAAAAAAATGATTAGGATTTATGCTAATATCGTCCAAAACCACACTTTGCCAGGGGTGTTTCCAAACTTTTGGAGGGCAGTGTATGTTAGTTAGCTTAAAGTGGAAGTGAAGCAAGAAAAGTTTAGAAAAGTAACTTCCACTTCAATAAAAAAAAAAAAAAAAAAAAAAAAAAAAAAATATATATATATATATATATATATATATACACATATATATAACACGATTAATGTAACCATTTTAAAGACAAAAAGGTTGTTTTATTATAGCATTTGGAGCAAGGGCGCCACCATCTTGCCATCTTGGTCTGCTCCGATGGCTATTTAAGTAATATAAGCATTTTTTTACGTTTTGAACGCATGCTTGTTTTGAAAAGGAGAAAGATAAACTGTTGAGTCCATAATAAGTGCAGTTGCCTATACGTGCGCATTGCTTGACAGTGTGTGCTTGTACCCGCCGTGTTTTAGATTAGGTAGCCTATGCTTTCATTAATTTCGTTTGGAATATATTCGGATCATGACTCCCAGAATCGGAATCAGATCGGATCGTGAAGTGCCTGAAGATTCCCACCCTTAGACAAGTGCTGCTGTAGTTCCGCCACATGCAAATGACCACATATTTACTTACAGTACTTCAGATTTGTTTACACACTAGGAACTCGAGAGCGGTATCATACAGCGTACTTAAATATTTAAAGGGATAGTTTAGCCAAAATTAAATTCAATCATTATTTACTCACTCTGGTGTTCTTCTAAAGCCCCACAGACCATTTATTATGTAATTTTGAAAATGCCTATTTTGTGTGGAAGCAGAAACACGCTGGTTTTGTGCATGTCTCCTTAAATGCAAATGAGTTGCTGTTCCCTGCCCCCTTTTCCAGAGAAGGGCTTTGCCTTTACTCCAACTTCAGATACTCTGTCAAAAAACATCTGTTTGATTATCAGTTTTAACTGTAATAATCATTTTCAGGGCTCGACATTAACGCTTGTCCGATTGTCCGGGACAAGCGGATTTTGTGAAGAGGCAAGTGAAAGAGAATTTTACTTGCCCGACCAGACAAGTAACCTGACTAAAACAAATAACAAGCAATAACTATGGCAGCACCGAAACTTTGGTGAGAATGATTCTGGTTTTATTACTTCAGTGTAAACTGTGACTGATAATGGACAGTATCATAGTTGCGTCAGTTGAGGCTCGTGCAGCCTATCTACCTCAGGAAAAATGAAAACTAATAGGCGCAACAGCACACACAAAGAAACAAACATGAACAATATAATGCGGTAGAGAAAAATGATAAATAATTAATAGTTAATATTAACTGACTTACATTTTAGACACATTATTGACTATTAACGAAAATAGTTCTAAGCAAAGCCACAGCAGAAATAATAAAGACAGTCATTTATTGAATGAATTAGCCGTTTGAATGTAAGGTTAGGAAAATGTTGCCCTTCATAAAGTTAAAAAGCATCCTAAAATTCAATTTAAGGCAAATTTCACAAATATGCTGATTAAAGTAAGACCTCATAGAGCAGTGATGAGACTATTGCTTCAGAACGGATTACATTTACGCCAAACAACAACAACAAAAAGGCCCCGGACAAGTAAAGTCTTTAAGCTCTAAAAAAAATATCATTGTCTGCCACTGGATGTTTTTCACTTGATATTTGCATTACGTCAGCTTTCAGACTAGGGCTGGCACAATTCCTCGATTCATAGAAGGATTAAAGATTAGCTTATTGTAGTCCTTACGAGACGTTTTTGTAGGTAATAAACTGCCATAAATTTCAAAGACAATATACCTGTTTGCATTGAACTTTCAGCCTTTAAGTTAATAACTTTGCAGATATTGTTTATGCTTAAACAGCAACATTACACACTAACGAAAGTTAAAAAAGTGGAATCACAATCAACCACCCCTTTAAAGGCTATCGTCCGTTTATGTGTATTTTATTACTACAAAAAAACGATTACTCGATTACCAAAATAATCATTAGTAACACCTCTATGTTATACGTGCTTGACTGCCATTGTAACCATCATAGAAACTTTCACAAGCTGTATTTAGTTTTTGTAGTGTTTGAAGGAAAATGTGTTGACTGAGGTTAAGAGCTTTTCATTTTTACTGTAATAAAAAAAAACAGCTAATGTGCAAGAGCGTTACTTTTTTCCAATCAGTATAACACAGTAATGCAGAATTTAGTGACAACTAATTAAGCTTAGATATCTACAATTTATATCACACATATTAGGATCAACTGATACAAGATGCAACCGTGACACTGGGAACATTTATTGAAAAGCTGTCTTTCCCTGTGGTGCTGTTTTAGGTGAAGTTGGACTGCAAATATTCAAATCTCACCTGTGGATCGTGTGGTGATTTCAGTGGGGTTCCAGTTTATAATGAGTTTATGCAATCAGGTGAGTTTTTGTAATTGACTAATTTGTCAATTACAGACAGCACGTTTACCTTGTGTATTGTTAATTTTAGTTCTCCAGGAACATCAAGTGTCTTCATTATAGAACTCGTGTATGTTTTATTCGATATAGAGTGAAAGGTTGGCATCAATGAGTTTGGGAATAAGCAGAGTTCACAACCCTGAGCATGGCTGTAATGATCCTTCTGAAGAAAATGATAAGAAAAATTTAGTAGACTAGTGTGAAGAACAAGTCACAGAAGCTATCTGTATGGGTGTAATAGATTTAGGTGGAATTTCTTAATGCATGATGACTATTTGCTTAATCTAAAACGAACTGGCAGTCACTCACTATGACAACGTGTTCAAAGATTTGGGACGCACTCATACTAGGCAATCTGAACCGTGGTACGTGGTACTCAGGCTCGGTACAAGACAATCGTACAATCGACATGACTTTCTTCTTATTTTAATAGTTTGTTTGAGGTGATTTCTATGGCGTTATTTTAATGGCAAATCTACAGAGTGTGAGCGCATCAAAATGCCATTGCACAAATCCCATGTCTCGCAGGTGGATTTTCTTTACTCTTATAAAAAAAGACTCACTTTCTCTCACTTACATGCACGCATTTAGAAACATGAATCAGCACACATGACAACATATGTAATCAGTATTTACATAGCATAACAGTAGAAAATGTATCTGTCTAACACGTGTCCCGCATTGTCCTGCAAAATTACATTTATGTCCCGCAACACACCAATTGCCAGGTGGTCACCCTAGCTTAAGCTCAGGTCAAGCTCTTAATAGGCCAGTTATGAACAATAGGTAAAATTTAACTGCTAGCAAAAACTTCAGAGAATTGGGTGGGGTCGAGGGGCCGCTGCTGCAAATATTTGAGTGGCTCCTCCCCTAACAGATGTAATCTCACTCCAACTAACTTTTGCTATAACTTGAGAGCCCTGTATAAGGATTTTTACAAGTATACTAATAACTTGAAAACATTGTTCACATTTTGTTATTTTTGTATGTTCCCATGGGTTATTTTAATTCTGGCAATATGTCTTTTGTTATTTTGCATCAATGTGCTTGTCCACCATGAAAACAAAAAACTTTTTTCTTTTTTTTTTTTTGCTACTCACCTACAGCTTTAGTCCAGTTTTGTCCAAAATGTGATCCAGTGATCTATGGACTGAGCAGCACAGAAATGACACTAAACGGAATTTTGATAATCACTACCGTTCCCAAGAAATACCTGTCTGAAGTTGACCTTGCCTGTGTTTGTTGACGTACACTGCCCTCCAAAAGTTTGGAAGCGCCCTAGAAAAGTGGGGTTTTGGACAATATTTGCGTGAATCCTTTTTAATTTGTAATAATTTTGCACTGATAAGGGACAACACAAACTACAAAAACATATTTTATTACATAAACAGTTTAAAAAACTTAAATTTTTGATTCATCAAAATATCCACCATTAGCAGCCATTACAGCTCTGCATAGTCTGGGCCTAATTCATTGTATTCTAAACTTAATTGGCAATCAATTGTTGAAGCTATTAAGGTGTGCTGACCCAAAAATCTTTTAAAAACCTGGGCCAAGTTTAAACCAGTAACCAGGTATCACAGCTGGCAAAGGGGCATGTCTGACGTTGACATGTATATTGCCATTATTATGTAATCAAAATGGAAAATATTATTGCTGGTGTTCAATGATAATGTCAAGTTACTTTAATGTATTTGCACCAAAAAAATGATTAGGATTTATGCTAATATCGTCCAAAACCACACTTTGCCAGGGGTGTTTCCAAACTTTTGGAGGGCAGTGTATGTTAGTTAGCTTAAAGTGGAAGTGAAGCAAGAAAAGTTTAGAAAAGTAACTTCCACTTCAATAAAAAAAAAAAAAAAAAAAAAAAAAAAAAAAATATATATATATATATATATATATATATATACACATATATATAACACGATTAATGTAACCATTTTAAAGACAAAAAGGTTGTTTTATTATAGCATTTGGAGCAAGGGCGCCACCATCTTGCCATCTTGGTCTGCTCCGATGGCTATTTAAGTAATATAAGCATTTTTTTACGTTTTGAACGCATGCTTGTTTTGAAAAGGAGAAAGATAAACTGTTGAGTCCATAATAAGTGCAGTTGCCTATACGTGCGCATTGCTTGACAGTGTGTGCTTGTACCCGCCGTGTTTTAGATTAGGTAGCCTATGCTTTCATTAATTTCGTTTGGAATATATTCGGATCATGACTCCCAGAATCGGAATCAGATCGGATCGTGAAGTGCCTGAAGATTCCCACCCTTAGACAAGTGCTGCTGTAGTTCCGCCACATGCAAATGACCACATATTTACTTACAGTACTTCAGATTTGTTTACACACTAGGAACTCGAGAGCGGTATCATACAGCGTACTTAAATATTTAAAGGGATAGTTTAGCCAAAATTAAATTCAATCATTATTTACTCACTCTGGTGTTCTTCTAAAGCCCCACAGACCATTTATTATGTAATTTTGAAAATGCCTATTTTGTGTGGAAGCAGAAACACGCTGGTTTTGTGCATGTCTCCTTAAATGCAAATGAGTTGCTGTTCCCTGCCCCCTTTTCCAGAGAAGGGCTTTGCCTTTACTCCAACTTCAGATACTCTGTCAAAAAACATCTGTTTGATTATCAGTTTTAACTGTAATAATCATTTTCAGGGCTCGACATTAACGCTTGTCCGATTGTCCGGGACAAGCGGATTTTGTGAAGAGGCAAGTGAAAGAGAATTTTACTTGCCCGACCAGACAAGTAACCTGACTAAAACAAATAACAAGCAATAACTATGGCAGCACCGAAACTTTGGTGAGAATGATTCTGGTTTTATTACTTCAGTGTAAACTGTGACTGATAATGGACAGTATCATAGTTGCGTCAGTTGAGGCTCGTGCAGCCTATCTACCTCAGGAAAAATGAAAACTAATAGGCGCAACAGCACACACAAAGAAACAAACATGAACAATATAATGCGGTAGAGAAAAATGATAAATAATTAATAGTTAATATTAACTGACTTACATTTTAGACACATTATTGACTATTAACGAAAATAGTTCTAAGCAAAGCCACAGCAGAAATAATAAAGACAGTCATTTATTGAATGAATTAGCCGTTTGAATGTAAGGTTAGGAAAATGTTGCCCTTCATAAAGTTAAAAAGCATCCTAAAATTCAATTTAAGGCAAATTTCACAAATATGCTGATTAAAGTAAGACCTCATAGAGCAGTGATGAGACTATTGCTTCAGAACGGATTACATTTACGCCAAACAACAACAACAAAAAGGCCCCGGACAAGTAAAGTCTTTAAGCTCTAAAAAAAATATCATTGTCTGCCACTGGATGTTTTTCACTTGATATTTGCATTACGTCAGCTTTCAGACTAGGGCTGGCACAATTCCTCGATTCATAGAAGGATTAAAGATTAGCTTATTGTAGTCCTTACGAGACGTTTTTGTAGGTAATAAACTGCCATAAATTTCAAAGACAATATACCTGTTTGCATTGAACTTTCAGCCTTTAAGTTAATAACTTTGCAGATATTGTTTATGCTTAAACAGCAACATTACACACTAACGAAAGTTAAAAAAGTGGAATCACAATCAACCACCCCTTTAAAGGCTATCGTCCGTTTATGTGTATTTTATTACTACAAAAAAACGATTACTCGATTACCAAAATAATCATTAGTAACACCTCTATGTTATACGTGCTTGACTGCCATTGTAACCATCATAGAAACTTTCACAAGCTGTATTTAGTTTTTGTAGTGTTTGAAGGAAAATGTGTTGACTGAGGTTAAGAGCTTTTCATTTTTACTGTAATAAAAAAAAACAGCTAATGTGCAAGAGCGTTACTTTTTTCCAATCAGTATAACACAGTAATGCAGAATTTAGTGACAACTAATTAAGCTTAGATATCTACAATTTATATCACACATATTAGGATCAACTGATACAAGATGCAACCGTGACACTGGGAACATTTATTGAAAAGCTGTCTTTCCCTGTGGTGCTGTTTTAGGTGAAGTTGGACTGCAAATATTCAAATCTCACCTGTGGATCGTGTGGTGATTTCAGTGGGGTTCCAGTTTATAATGAGTTTATGCAATCAGGTGAGTTTTTGTAATTGACTAATTTGTCAATTACAGACAGCACGTTTACCTTGTGTATTGTTAATTTTAGTTCTCCAGGAACATCAAGTGTCTTCATTATAGAACTCGTGTATGTTTTATTCGATATAGAGTGAAAGGTTGGCATCAATGAGTTTGGGAATAAGCAGAGTTCACAACCCTGAGCATGGCTGTAATGATCCTTCTGAAGAAAATGATAAGAAAAATTTAGTAGACTAGTGTGAAGAACAAGTCACAGAAGCTATCTGTATGGGTGTAATAGATTTAGGTGGAATTTCTTAATGCATGATGACTATTTGCTTAATCTAAAACGAACTGGCAGTCACTCACTATGACAACGTGTTCAAAGATTTGGGACGCACTCATACTAGGCAATCTGAACCGTGGTACGTGGTACTCAGGCTCGGTACAAGACAATCGTACAATCGACATGACTTTCTTCTTATTTTAATAGTTTGTTTGAGGTGATTTCTATGGCGTTATTTTAATGGCAAATCTACAGAGTGTGAGCGCATCAAAATGCCATTGCACAAATCCCATGTCTCGCAGGTGGATTTTCTTTACTCTTATAAAAAAAGACTCACTTTCTCTCACTTACATGCACGCATTTAGAAACATGAATCAGCACACATGACAACATATGTAATCAGTATTTACATAGCATAACAGTAGAAAATGTATCTGTCTAACACGTGTCCCGCATTGTCCTGCAAAATTACATTTATGTCCCGCAACACACCAATTGCCAGGTGGTCACCCTAGCTTAAGCTCAGGTCAAGCTCTTAATAGGCCAGTTATGAACAATAGGTAAAATTTAACTGCTAGCAAAAACTTCAGAGAATTGGGTGGGGTCGAGGGGCCGCTGCTGCAAATATTTGAGTGGCTCCTCCCCTAACAGATGTAATCTCACTCCAACTAACTTTTGCTATAACTTGAGAGCCCTGTATAAGGATTTTTACAAGTATACTAATAACTTGAAAACATTGTTCACATTTTGTTATTTTTGTATGTTCCCATGGGTTATTTTAATTCTGGCAATATGTCTTTTGTTATTTTGCATCAATGTGCTTGTCCACCATGAAAACAAAAAACTTTTTTCTTTTTTTTTTTTTGCTACTCACCTACAGCTTTAGTCCAGTTTTGTCCAAAATGTGATCCAGTGATCTATGGACTGAGCAGCACAGAAATGACACTAAACGGAATTTTGATAATCACTACCGTTCCCAAGAAATACCTGTCTGAAGTTGACCTTGCCTGTGTTTGTTGACGTACACTGCCCTCCAAAAGTTTGGAAGCGCCCTAGAAAAGTGGGGTTTTGGACAATATTTGCGTGAATCCTTTTTAATTTGTAATAATTTTGCACTGATAAGGGACAACACAAACTACAAAAACATATTTTATTACATAAACAGTTTAAAAAACTTAAATTTTTGATTCATCAAAATATCCACCATTAGCAGCCATTACAGCTCTGCATAGTCTGGGCCTAATTCATTGTATTCTAAACTTAATTGGCAATCAATTGTTGAAGCTATTAAGGTGTGCTGACCCAAAAATCTTTTAAAAACCTGGGCCAAGTTTAAACCAGTAACCAGGTATCACAGCTGGCAAAGGGGCATGTCTGACGTTGACATGTATATTGCCATTATTATGTAATCAAAATGGAAAATATTATTGCTGGTGTTCAATGATAATGTCAAGTTACTTTAATGTATTTGCACCAAAAAAATGATTAGGATTTATGCTAATATCGTCCAAAACCACACTTTGCCAGGGGTGTTTCCAAACTTTTGGAGGGCAGTGTATGTTAGTTAGCTTAAAGTGGAAGTGAAGCAAGAAAAGTTTAGAAAAGTAACTTCCACTTCAATAAAAAAAAAAAAAAAAAAAAAAAAAAAAAAATATATATATATATATATATATATATATATACACATATATATAACACGATTAATGTAACCATTTTAAAGACAAAAAGGTTGTTTTATTATAGCATTTGGAGCAAGGGCGCCACCATCTTGCCATCTTGGTCTGCTCCGATGGCTATTTAAGTAATATAAGCATTTTTTTACGTTTTGAACGCATGCTTGTTTTGAAAAGGAGAAAGATAAACTGTTGAGTCCATAATAAGTGCAGTTGCCTATACGTGCGCATTGCTTGACAGTGTGTGCTTGTACCCGCCGTGTTTTAGATTAGGTAGCCTATGCTTTCATTAATTTCGTTTGGAATATATTCGGATCATGACTCCCAGAATCGGAATCAGATCGGATCGTGAAGTGCCTGAAGATTCCCACCCTTAGACAAGTGCTGCTGTAGTTCCGCCACATGCAAATGACCACATATTTACTTACAGTACTTCAGATTTGTTTACACACTAGGAACTCGAGAGCGGTATCATACAGCGTACTTAAATATTTAAAGGGATAGTTTAGCCAAAATTAAATTCAATCATTATTTACTCACTCTGGTGTTCTTCTAAAGCCCCACAGACCATTTATTATGTAATTTTGAAAATGCCTATTTTGTGTGGAAGCAGAAACACGCTGGTTTTGTGCATGTCTCCTTAAATGCAAATGAGTTGCTGTTCCCTGCCCCCTTTTCCAGAGAAGGGCTTTGCCTTTACTCCAACTTCAGATACTCTGTCAAAAAACATCTGTTTGATTATCAGTTTTAACTGTAATAATCATTTTCAGGGCTCGACATTAACGCTTGTCCGATTGTCCGGGACAAGCGGATTTTGTGAAGAGGCAAGTGAAAGAGAATTTTACTTGCCCGACCAGACAAGTAACCTGACTAAAACAAATAACAAGCAATAACTATGGCAGCACCGAAACTTTGGTGAGAATGATTCTGGTTTTATTACTTCAGTGTAAACTGTGACTGATAATGGACAGTATCATAGTTGCGTCAGTTGAGGCTCGTGCAGCCTATCTACCTCAGGAAAAATGAAAACTAATAGGCGCAACAGCACACACAAAGAAACAAACATGAACAATATAATGCGGTAGAGAAAAATGATAAATAATTAATAGTTAATATTAACTGACTTACATTTTAGACACATTATTGACTATTAACGAAAATAGTTCTAAGCAAAGCCACAGCAGAAATAATAAAGACAGTCATTTATTGAATGAATTAGCCGTTTGAATGTAAGGTTAGGAAAATGTTGCCCTTCATAAAGTTAAAAAGCATCCTAAAATTCAATTTAAGGCAAATTTCACAAATATGCTGATTAAAGTAAGACCTCATAGAGCAGTGATGAGACTATTGCTTCAGAACGGATTACATTTACGCCAAACAACAACAACAAAAAGGCCCCGGACAAGTAAAGTCTTTAAGCTCTAAAAAAAATATCATTGTCTGCCACTGGATGTTTTTCACTTGATATTTGCATTACGTCAGCTTTCAGACTAGGGCTGGCACAATTCCTCGATTCATAGAAGGATTAAAGATTAGCTTATTGTAGTCCTTACGAGACGTTTTTGTAGGTAATAAACTGCCATAAATTTCAAAGACAATATACCTGTTTGCATTGAACTTTCAGCCTTTAAGTTAATAACTTTGCAGATATTGTTTATGCTTAAACAGCAACATTACACACTAACGAAAGTTAAAAAAGTGGAATCACAATCAACCACCCCTTTAAAGGCTATCGTCCGTTTATGTGTATTTTATTACTACAAAAAAACGATTACTCGATTACCAAAATAATCATTAGTAACACCTCTATGTTATACGTGCTTGACTGCCATTGTAACCATCATAGAAACTTTCACAAGCTGTATTTAGTTTTTGTAGTGTTTGAAGGAAAATGTGTTGACTGAGGTTAAGAGCTTTTCATTTTTACTGTAATAAAAAAAAACAGCTAATGTGCAAGAGCGTTACTTTTTTCCAATCAGTATAACACAGTAATGCAGAATTTAGTGACAACTAATTAAGCTTAGATATCTACAATTTATATCACACATATTAGGATCAACTGATACAAGATGCAACCGTGACACTGGGAACATTTATTGAAAAGCTGTCTTTCCCTGTGGTGCTGTTTTAGGTGAAGTTGGACTGCAAATATTCAAATCTCACCTGTGGATCGTGTGGTGATTTCAGTGGGGTTCCAGTTTATAATGAGTTTATGCAATCAGGTGAGTTTTTGTAATTGACTAATTTGTCAATTACAGACAGCACGTTTACCTTGTGTATTGTTAATTTTAGTTCTCCAGGAACATCAAGTGTCTTCATTATAGAACTCGTGTATGTTTTATTCGATATAGAGTGAAAGGTTGGCATCAATGAGTTTGGGAATAAGCAGAGTTCACAACCCTGAGCATGGCTGTAATGATCCTTCTGAAGAAAATGATAAGAAAAATTTAGTAGACTAGTGTGAAGAACAAGTCACAGAAGCTATCTGTATGGGTGTAATAGATTTAGGTGGAATTTCTTAATGCATGATGACTATTTGCTTAATCTAAAACGAACTGGCAGTCACTCACTATGACAACGTGTTCAAAGATTTGGGACGCACTCATACTAGGCAATCTGAACCGTGGTACGTGGTACTCAGGCTCGGTACAAGACAATCGTACCTAGTGTGAGTACGCCCTTACAGTATTGATCAGAGGTGTCCAATCCTGCTCCTGGTAGGGTAACCACCTGTCCCGCTTTGCATTGTACTGCAAAGCATTTCACCCCTTGTCCTGCACGTTGCGTATTGAGAAAATCTCCTGCATTTTCATCAGTCTGTTGGTTTTTAATTATCATATTATTTTAATTATCATATAATTTCACCTTTTTAAGAAAGCTTTTTGTTTATTCTTTTTGCGGCGTAGTTTCCGGTCAAAGGATTTGCGGACATCATCAGACATGACTTTCTTCTTATTTTAATAGTTTGTTTGAGGTGATTTCTATGGCGTTATTTTAATGGCAAATCTACAGAGTGTGAGCGCATCAAAATGCCATTGCACAAATCCCATGTCTCGCAGGTGGATTTTCTTTACTCTTATAAAAAAAGACTCACTTTCTCTCACTTACATGCACGCATTTAGAAACATGAATCAGCACACATGACAACATATGTAATCAGTATTTACATAGCATAACAGTAGAAAATGTATCTGTCTAACACGTGTCCCGCATTGTCCTGCAAAATTACATTTATGTCCCGCAACACACCAATTGCCAGGTGGTCACCCTAGCTTAAGCTCAGGTCAAGCTCTTAATAGGCCTACTAGAAACTTCCAGGCAGTTGTGCCAAGGCAGGACAGTGTCCTTCCAGGACCAAGTTTGGCTTGTATCAACCTTAAGACACTGACAACTCCACGCTCTGTGCGACTTTGTCAGAATATTCACGTCAGTGCCTGCATGCTGGGAGAACTCCGCCGATCTGGAGACGAGCTGACTTCTGCGGTAATAACTACCACTCAGCTCTGGTGGACGTCACTGGATTTTCACTTTTTTTATTCCTTTTTTTTTTAAATAATTCATTAGAAGCTCTGTACAGGTATTACTGTAAGCTGTATTTTCTCTTAAATTTCCCTGTTCAAAATAATAATTACCTCAACAGATAGAAACAACTGCACTATTTTATATAAAATCTTCAGAAAAATAATATTTTAATCAGCTGCCCTTTTTCATAATTCAGTTGTAAAAACTCTGTATTCCCATGCAGCTGTGACTTGCCCCTACAATATGATACATTCTGAAAGTGGCTCCCCTTGTATGGACACCTGCTTGCACAAAGACACAAACTAGAATCCTGTTTAATGATTATATGTGTTTAATTAAAGAACCACATATAGAATAATTATTGATTTTATAGTATGATCAGTAGGACACATTTCATGATATTATGTGTCTAATTGTTTCCACAAAACCCAATAGCCTTCAGCTATTTGAAAGCCTTCAGTTTCCATTCAATATACAGTTTATCTGTGTGGAGTTGATAGTGATGCAAAATTAAAAAGGCAAGCTGTAATTGTATAAAAGCGTTTGTTATTGTGCTTCATTAATCTTAATTATTCCAAATAATTCTCATGAAGGAACATGCAACAACAACCAGACTGATGACTGCATGATCCCTGGAGGGGATGTTGGTCAATGACTGTGCAGTGATGGTGGATTATTGGCCAGCCAGTGGTGTGGATGGCAAAAATTGCACTACACCAACTGCATTATCTACCAAAATACCCACACCCAAACCCACAGGGACATCACACCCACCCCTTCCTGACTGCTGCTACCTTAAGAGCAAGTGAGTTTATTCTATAAGGTGTATAAGAAAGTTCAACATCATTGTGTTGTTGTTGTTGTTGTTGTTGTTTTGCCCTTTCAATAAACTATTCTTTATTTTCAACTTTCTCAGTATGTTCAAAGCATGCCATTCCCACATCCCGCCTGAAAACTTCTTCTTAGCCTGTCAGTATGATAGCTCTCATATGAGCGACGCATCTCAAATGGTGTGTGCCAGTTTGCAGAGTTATGCAAGTGCTTGCTTGCAGCTCGGGATCTGCATACACTGGATGAACTACACTGAGCTTTGCAGTAAGTTCATTAATGAAATAGATTGTTTTCTACCATAACAAACCTGTAACCTATCCCTTTAACTTGTAAGATGAAGCTTTCCATATCTGGCCAAAGGTTTTTGCAGTGTTAAACACTGTAGCCAGTCACAGACATATCTGCACACAATTGCCAACTTGTTTAGCTTAAAATGCTGGAGTTTTTATTTAGTGCTGGGTTCTGCACATTAACAAATCCTTTCATTATAGGAAAACGAAGTGTTGACACAATGCAAATAAGAGATTCATTGTGCGGTATAAAGCTTCACAAATACTAATGGAACTTTGTGAGATCACAATGAACTAAGACGCATAATAGCTTTATAGTTTGTGGGGATTCTAGGGTACAGTCCATTCAGAATTTGAATAAATTGACTTGCGGAATCATTCTTAAAACTGCAATAAATGACATAACGATAACCAAAATTGTTGCTTACCATTGTGTTTACAGCTTCAGTTAACTGAATGAAAGTTGAGCAAGTCTGAGCTGTGGACTAGTCAGCATATTGATAAGTTTGCATATTGTCAGTAAGGTAAGGGTGTAGAGCAGGGATCTCTAACCCCGCTCCTGGAGAGCTACCTTCCTGGTCATTTTTGTTAAACCTTTATTAAATTGATGTGAAATTGTATAAGTTTCATGATTTTAATTAATTAGACATGCGCTTTAAACCTTTAACTGTCACCGTCCACTCTGTGGGACACCTAAGTTCACTTCACCATATTACAAATAAATCCTAATCTAATCATGACAAACTATACATCGTTGGAAGGTCTAATACTCCTAAATAGATATTTTACCATATTTTTGTGTTACAAATTATGTAGGAAAAGTAATAGATTAATATATGTCAAGAGTGCAACTTAAAAAATCTACATCATAACATGAGTTCTGACCTTTGTCACAAAAGAATTCTTCGTTTCCTTTTTCACTTTCACGCTTTAGATATCATAAGAAATTATATATCAGTTAAAAACTTAAAATCTCAAAATTCATGCTTTGAAAGGCATTTTAAAATCATGCATTGCATTACCATGGAAAATGTACATCAAAATCATATTACAATATGTTTTCATTCATGAATTACAAAAATGTAAGTCTGGATAGTGCATTTTTATGTGTTCAAAAATGGGAGTGACAGTTAAAGGGTTAATTAATAAAATTTTATGTAACCATTAAAAAGGAGTTGAGAAAAATTAAAACGGAAAAAAACGGAATTTGGAAAGAAATGAAACATGGATTAATAATAAAATAGAAAAATAAAATGGATTTCATAGGGCCCTGCAGTAGCTTTCCTGGAGCAGGGATGGAGACCCCTGGTGTAGAGTTATATTCAGGACATTTTTTGACATTAAGAAATTAATTATGTCATTTTGTGACTGCAGGGGGATTTTAATGTATGTATTAGAAAATCTAATCAAATTAAATGTGTTTTGATAG
This sequence comes from Cirrhinus mrigala, assembly GCA_036247105.1. Taxonomy (NCBI): domain Eukaryota; kingdom Metazoa; phylum Chordata; class Actinopteri; order Cypriniformes; family Cyprinidae; genus Cirrhinus; species Cirrhinus mrigala. The sequence goes on along the minus strand of CM070031.1, from coordinate 27,470,119 downwards.
AAGACAAACTTTTCTGTTTCAAGTGGAATATTCTGTTGGAGGTATAGAGATTTGAATTAACAGAACGTGTTAAGTTTTCTTCCTCAGACATTAAATGTCCAGAAGACATTTAATGTCTTCTGGACATTAAATCCAGAATCTTCCTGCCTTGTGGACCATCTGAACCACCAACATGTAGAGACAGGTATGTCCTTTTGTCCTGTAATAATTTAGACCAGCGGTGTCCATATCTGTTCCTTGAGAGCTACTGTCCTGCAGAGTTTATAGCTCCAGTCCGAATTAAATACACCTGAAACAGCTGAAATCAAAGCCTCCAGATTCACTAGAAACTTCTAGGCAAGTGTGTTGGAGCAGGTTGGAGCTACATTCTGCAGTCGCTCTTTTGGACACCCCTGTGACCCTGGACCACAAAACCAATCATAAGGGTCAATTTTTGGAAACTGAGATGTATACATCATCTGAAAGCTGAATACATAAGCTTTCTATTAATGTATGGTTTGTTAGGATAGGACGATATTTGGCCAAGATGCAACTATTTGAATATCTGGAATCTGAGGGTGCATAAAAATCAAAATGTTGTAAAAATCACCTTTAAAGTCATCCAAATGAAGTTCTTAGCAATGCATATTACTAATCAAAAATTAAGTTTTGATATATTTACAGTAGAAAATTTACAAAATATCTTCATGGAACATGATTTTTACATAATATCCTAATGATTTTGGCTTAAAAGAAAAATCAATAATTTTGACCCATACAATGTATTTTTGGCTATTGCTACAAATATACCCGTGCTGTTTAAGACTGGTTTTGTGGTCCAGGGTCACTATTGTGGAAATTCAGTTCTTTTTATGTGACAGATGAACATGGAGGTTGTGTTATTGTGCAAACCTGTTATTAAGCAAGCCTTAAAAAAAAAAAAAAGAAAAAAAAGCCAATTCTGCCCCACATTGTCTATTGAAATTAACATTTTTACACAGTATGTATACACAAATAAAACAATTTTCAATTTTAATTTAGAGTTGACTACGTTCATATATTTCTTATTTTTTCTGGAAATGTGGATGCTATTGAAATCACAATAGATACGATTTCTAGTCCAATGTATTTATTAAAATAATTCCCTTTCAAATTCTTTTTTTTTTTTTTTTTTTTTGATCGAAGATGATCATCTTCGACGTAGATCAGTGCTTAAAAACACTGACACATTTATGTGATGTCAACCTGAAAAATAAATGAATTAATTAATTAATTCAAATTAAGAAAAGAGTGTTTGAGTATTTGGATTGCAGTGTGAAAACAGCCTAGGATTCAATGTTTATTTCACTGTGATATAAATGCATTGGCTGTCATAATCTGTAAATTATATTTGTATTCCAGGCCTACAGAGGGCACCATTATAGTGCTTACAGAAGGCTGCTTCTGCCCTGAGAGCACAACACTCTTCAGCAAAGAGTCAGGATACTGTGTGCCAAAATGTGGTAAGAAGCCATTACTGTGTGTGTTTCAGTCTTGGTCTACCTTTCTGTACCTCTCCAGATTTATTTGTGATTTGTGATTTGTACACACAAAAAGTGTCCTGATGTGAATCCTGGGAGCTGCACTGAGCCTGGCTTCATGCTGTTAAATGTCACTGGTCCCTCAGACCAATGCTGCAGCAAACAAGTTTGCAGTAAGATTTTTTTTTTTTTTTTTTTTTTTTTTTTTTTTTTGCTTCAAGGTAACATACAAAAAAAATCAAGTAACCAACAATAAGAGAAATCTTAATAAAATTCCAAGAAGTCCAAATACAGAATTAACAAATTTGAAAATACAGAGAGAAAAATAAATACAAAAATAAATAAATATAAAAATAAAACACAATACAAGGGGCTTAATCACCAAAAAATACCTTCAAAAGATTATATAGTTTAAGGGCTTTTTTATGACGCATAAATTTTAAAGATTTGAAGAAGATCATTAAATCTTTTTGAAAAAGTGAGAAAGTGGGGGGGGTTATTAAAGAATCTGCTTTTATGAATAAAATAATTGGCCAAAATTATTCAACATCACAATTCCGACAAAAGGACAAATATTTTACAATTTTAAAATCAAAGTCGGGTATCACATATTTCAGACTTAACCAAGCAGAAATGTCATCCCAGAGTTTTTTAGAGAATTTACATAAATAAAATAAATGTTCCAATGACTCTATGTCTGCTTCACAGAAAGTGCACTCATTACAATCCATATTAAATCTATGTCTGAGGAACTCATTACAGGGATAAATATCATTAATAATTTTAAATTGAACTTTCAATTGAACTATTTTACTTTCGGTAGAAGTGGAAAAGAGAGAAATCTTGTTTTAATTTGAACCACTTTGTCTTCTGGAAAATCAAAAACAAGAGATCTCTTCTTTACTTTAAAAGGGGAAAGTCTGTGTATTTACTAGTGTTCTTAAAACCTTATTTTTGCAGTAAGATTAACTAATGTACAGTTTTTAAAGGGTTTGCTTTCATGTTGCATAGGGTTATCTTTTCATTTTGTCTCTTCTCACTGTTTTACAATGTAGATTGCAATGCCAGCACATGCGGTACGGCAGCAAAGTATAGTTCCTAGCCATCAGCCTAGAAAATCGCAGCTTTTCATTTTCCGTCAGTCTTGGTACACAATGTAACTACAGAAGAGTTGGGTTTTAAATAAGAAATATATCATCATTATATATGGTCATTTTTTAGCGAGATGCTATCAGTCTAATCAGATTCAATGATCTATGCTAATCTATGCTAAAAGTGCTACCGCCAGACCCAGAGATGGGCTGAATGGTTTCGAAAACGGTAAAACTCAACTGTTTAACTCTAGGGGAGTTGGACTATGAGCCTATTTTCAAAAAAAAAAAAAAAAAGGTGTGTTCCTTTAATCTTGGTGTAATTTGTGATAATGCTCTGCATTACAAATTATGTAATATTTGCTAAAGTACAACCTATTGTTTATTTTAAAATTGAATGCAAATGTCTGGCAAACATTCAGTATCTGTTATCTGCTGTTTAATTATGAACAATGCATGTTGTGTTCACTTTGTTCTCTCTGTTCTTTCTAGCCTGGCAAAACAGAATGTCCTTATTGTTCAGATAATTGCGGGCTTGTAAGTAGACTCTCTAGCTCTCCTAGTGCAGCATTCATTTTTACACCTTCATAGTTTGTTGTTTGATTAAAACAGAATCTCGATCATTAATTGTAGTCAGTTTTATTTTCACTAAAATGATATCATCAAACAATTTTATGCACCTTCTGAATGTGCGCTTATTTGTGACAGTCTTGTGAGGCATTAGTTAATTGCTAAGTGTCTTCAGTGGGTGCACCAGTATTTCCTGCATACAACAACAAACACATTGCAAAGCGTTTTATCTGATTGATGGTCTAATGATTCTTGAGAAGCGGTTTTAATCCAGCCTTGTGGGCAGTGCGCCGACATGCAGCGCTGGCTTAAGGACCTTTCCTGATCGTGCCCCCTCCTCTTTCTCCCACTTTGCTTCCTGTCCTGTATGATCTGTCCTATCACAATTAAGGCCAAGAAGTGGTTTTAATGTGTCGATCAAAAAGATTCACAAAACCGTATCAACCTCACTGGAGAGTTAGCCATTTGAATCATGCAAAACTTTACTTAGTTCACAGCTTACTCCCTCACTAAACTGTGAGCCAGTTTTTGGTTCTGTTGAATTTGATGCTCCAGAAGGAAACATGATACACAATGCCCCCCATTCTTTTCATTGCCAATAATGTAAAATAACTGAACATAAGCCTGAGAAAAATGCTAATTTTAGAAGAAAATTTCAGACAGCACAGGTTTTTGCATCTGAACTGTTAATTTATATATTTAATTTAATAATAAATGTTTATTCAAACCACTGTGTAAACTTGTTTTCGCTCCAAGGGGTTTGAATATGTGAAAAAAACGAAAAGAGTGCTGTGGTTCATGTAAACAAGATTTCTGTATTTATGATGAACCAGACAGAACCAGACAAAACCAGACGTATTCTCAAGTTACATTTGAAAATGTTCTTAATCTTTTCTATATTCTTTCGGTTCATCATTTGCTCTGAATAAATCCTTGTGTGTCTGTCTGTCTTTGTGTAGGATTTATTTCCAAATGTATGAATATGACCTGTCTGCAAAGGAATGGCACGTTTATGACAGTGGAGAGATATAAGCACATTCAACTAAATGTGTGCCTGTAAGTAGAAATACTGTTTTAATAAACATTACAACCTTGTTAAAATAAATACATAGTACATTATATGTCATTTGTACAGAAGCTTGTCCCCACCAGAGAATAAAACATTTAAGAGATAATTTCGACTTTTATCCAACAGGCCTAACTTTTTTTTCTCACAATTACGAGCTTACATCGCAAATAAATGACTTTTTTCTCAGAATAACAAGATATAAACTAGTAATTGCATGTTATAAAGTTCAGTTCTGAGGGGGAAAACACTTTCTTGCTATTGTAAGTTTGTATCTCCCCATTCTGACTTTATAACTGGCAATTGCAAGATATAAACAATTCTAACTTCAGAACATGCAGTTGCGAGATGATATCAAGTAGTTCTGACTTTGTAACTTGCAAATCCAGAATTGTGAGATAAAGGCCCGGTTTCACAGACAGGGCTTAGCTTAAGCTAGGTAATTTTTATAAACATGCCTTAGAAAAAACATTACTGGTGTGCGTCTTGAGACAAGGGCACTGACATATTTCAAGATCATTCAGTGCAAGTTTCTTTCAGTTGGAACAGCTCAGACTTCCATTTTAGTCTGGGACTAGGCTTATGTCTGGTGTGTGAAACCAGAGGAAAAAGTCACAATTACATTTTGTAAAAGTAAATAAGTTTAGATAGCTGTGCTGACTATGTTCTATGAAAACTTGTTAATGCCACAGGATAATAAAATTAAAAAGATAATTCTGACTTTTTATCTCACAATTCATACATCTTTCTGCAAAATTCTGACTTTACAGTCATGGCCAAAAGTATTCGCACCCTTGCAATTCTGTCAGAAAATGTAAAACTTCCAATTGCAAATGTTTAAGCAATGATCCTTATTGTTTTTGTTTGCACTGCAACAACACAAAAACGAGAGAAGAAAAGTCAAACTTGTTAAAATTTCACATAGAACTCAAAAATGGACTGGACAAAATTATTGCCATTATAAGAAATAATTGCTTTTCAAGCATGTGATGCTCCTGTAATTTGTATTTAGACACACCTGTGGCAAGTAACAGGTGTGAGCAATAAAGTAATCACACTTGCAACCAGTTAAAATGGAAAAAAATGGAGCTTGCACTATCCGTTGCCATCTGAATGAAAAGGGACGCTATGGTAGGAGACCCAGGAGGACACCACTGCTGACACAAAGACATAAAAAAGCAAGACTGGAGTTTGCCAAAACTTATGTGACAAAACCACAATCCTTCTGAGAGAACAGACTGTGGACAAAGACAAAAGTAGAGCTTTTTGGTAAAGGACATCATGGCACAGTTTACAGAAAAAGAAATGAGGCCATCAAAGAAAAGAACACAGTCCCTACAGCCAAACATGGTGGAGGTTCAAAGATGTTTTGGGGTTGCTTTGCTGCTTCTGGCACTGGATGCTTTGACTGTGTGAACAGTATCATGAAATCTGATGATTACCAAAGGATTTTGGCGTGCAACGTAGTGGCCAGTGTCAGAAAGCTGCGTCTCCACCAGAGGTCATGGGTCTTCCAGCAGGACGATGACCCAAAACACACTTCAAAAAACATTCAGAAATGGTTACAAACAAAGCACTGGAGAGTTCTGAAATGGCCAGCAATGAGTCCAGATCTGAATCCCATAGAACACCTGTGGAGAGATCTCAAAACAGCAGTTGGGAGAAGGCATCCTTCAAATCTGAATGACCTGGAGCAGTTTCCAAAAGAATAGTGGTCCAAAATTCCAGTAGAGAGGTGTAAGAAACTCATTCATGGTTACAGGAAGCGATTGATTTCAGTTATTTTTTCCAAAGGGGGTGCTACCAAATATCAAGTTATGGGTGCCAATAATTTTGTCCATTGCATTTTTTGGATTCTGTGTGGAATTGTATCAGATTTGACATTTCTTCTATTTTTATGTGTTGTTCCAATGCAAACAAAAACAAAATAAATAAACATGCGAGTACCAAAACATTTGCAACTGCAACAATTTTCTGAGAGAATGGTTGCATTTTCTGACAGAATTGCAAGGGTGCCGATATTTTGGGCCATGACTCTATACCTTTGGACTTCTGAGAAAAAGTCATAACTGTGCTAGAGGTTGACCGATACTGATTTTATTTTTTTTTATTTTTTTTTTTAACCAATACAGATTACTTTGCATGCCTAGCGTCTTATAACCAATATGCAGAACCAGTATTTATTTATTGTTTTACTTTTGTTTTTGACAGTGACAACAGCACTGAACTGAACTGAACTATTTTAATTTTAACACTTAAGTCAATACTGTAATTTCACTTTTCAGTCATCTTAAAAACAAAAAGGTGTTAAAAGTTAGTATTCTTTCACTTTCATCTTCATATTACAACAATGAAAACATTGCATTGCACCAATGTTAAACAAAGTTTATTAATTTAAACAAAGCATGTTACTTTATCTGAGAACACAGCTGGTGAATTGTCTCCCCTCAGACACAGTGCCACAATACAGTGCAAATTTATTGGTGGATCTAATATTACAAATCTGACACCAGATTGTGAAAAAATGTTTAAATATCATGAAAATACTGGTAAAAGTGATTATCAGTCAATCTTTAATATAAACTCAGAATTGTCAGAAAACTAAATCTGAATTGTGAGATGAATATTCAGAAATGTATAAGCCATGTTTTCCTTTCTGTTATTTGTGTTCTTACAGGGAACAGTGCAATTGGACAAAGATGGATGCTGCCAGATCTGTAAGATATTGTTTCCTTAAAGCCTGACAAAAATGTTCTAATTGTTTTCACCCCCCTATTATATTTATGCAGATCATTCAGATGTTAAGTAAATTCAAATAACATGTTAGGCACTAGATAAAATGTAGAGCATGTATTGTTCATGAGATTCACAGGTTTACATGGCTTCATTATCTCTTAGGTGAAACCAGAAACTGTGTTCTTATGAAGAACATCACCCGTCTACATGTCAATAATTGCATTGCCATTGAGGAAGTAGAAGTTACATCCTGTACTGGCCACTGTGACAACGGATCAAGGTGAAAGCATTACACACCTACACACAAATATACTTGTAACCCTCTTATTAGCACCTATGGAGTTTAGATGGTGCCCAGGAACCTGGTATCCCAGCTCTTAGATAGGGAAATATACTGGATTTTCAAGTATGGCTGCTATTAAGGCAACAAAACAAAAATGTCTGAAATAACTAAAGCGGTGCCTCCAAAATGTACACTTATACTGTAAAGTATAAATAAACACCAGAAAATATACTTCTGTTTAAGGTCAAGTATTTATTTACAGTTCTTAAAATAAACTAAAGGTTTTCAATAAACAAACACCAACTCCTTCTCTGGTGGTTTTATGCAAAATAAAGATCGCTTACCCAACTTATTTAAAGGCTGTGTGTGTGTCTCTAACTCAGGTGTATCAAGGCTTTATATTTCAATGTAGAAAGACAAGGCTTCAAATGATCTACTGTATATTTATCACCCCTTTGTACATTTATGATGTACCTCCTGAAAATTCCCTAATTTGGAATTCACCACAAATTAAGAAGTAATACCAATTATGAGTCGTAAAATAATTAACAGGACAAAAAGGAGAACATCACATTTGAATCATGAATCAACCTGTCGTTCGGTTCTTTAGAACGATTCAAACCTACAGTAAACTCAAAGGGAGAATTCACATTTTCAAATAAACACCCCCAGTTATGCACGTGCCTAAAATGTCATTCGTTGGGGCCCGTTACCGTTGGTGCACAGACGTGGAGACAAAGTTCAACAGATGAGTGTAATCACATTACCCTCAACATCACGCGACAACGGACATCGGAAATCCCCCTGAAGAAACATCCTTGCCGTGATGACACTCGGGGTAGATAGCCAACGTTTAAGGCAAGCGGGATTCACCAGCTCCGCGGGAAACTTGAGAATGCGTTGCCGTAGTCCAGCAATCAATCGACAGCCGTCACCCGAACAATTCCAGGGCCACTGCTAGAGTGAGATCAATCCGTCCAGTGAACTGAAATCAGCACGACGAAACTCTGGTCCAAAACGCAAAATAAATAACTTAAGCAGTAAGAATTACGTTGGCCTCGCTAAACGTTATTAAACTGTAATTTAAGTAAACTTAAAATTGTTTACAGTTATAAGTTTTCTCTCCCTCCGTGAGCGAATACGCAACAGCCTAATTCCCGTCTTTGTCTTCCTCCCGCCCCCCTTGTGCTAGATGCTGATCGGCCAGTGTAGACCGTCAGTCAAACTTGGAGACAGCTTTCATTGGTTCCAGATATTAGACCTCACACAAACGTACTTTTCACAATATACAAATCACAATACAATATCAAACTTTATGCATTCAGCATGAATGAAAATAACACAAATAATAAAGAAAATCTCAATATAGATATGTTAATATTGAATTGGTTACACCCTCCCTCCACTGACAGAATGGCATGTCCCCATGCCAGTTACTTGGGTATAGAATTTTCCCGTTAAACTCTAGGAAGAATACATGGCAAAATTTTGACTCTCACTGAGCACTCTTTACATAAGGCATATGGATTACACCACCACATTTGGCAAGTACTTTTCACCTTGGGAAAATACACCTCACCACGTTTGGAAATTACTACAGTTTCTTTACTGGGCATTCCTAACTGTGGATAAGTAAACCTATTGGGAGGTTTTCTGTCTCTTTCTGATCTCCTTACATGAGTCTCAGATATTGTTTCTGCACAGATCCCAGGAACACACTCAATTGGAATACTACTTTGCACATTACTGTCCTGGGCATCATTTTTTCCCACAGGAACAGCTCCTACAACTTCAGGATCAACAAGGTCATTGTTATCACCATCACAGGGAGCAATGTCAGCCTCAATATCTGGTTCAGGCAAAATCTCCTTCTCAACGGTGGAATCCTGAACCTCAAGCCTATCTATCTCTATAGGAATAGAGTCACGAATTAAGCATGGCCAATACTCATATTCCGACTCTGAATCAGAGGAAACAACATCCTGTGGTATTTCTAGAGGAGTTCCAGTCCTGGTTGATTTTTTTCCTTTCTGTTTCAAACGTTTACTTCGAGTTCTGTACTTTCGGTTTGGAAGTTCTTCACTGTTCTGATTTATTCTAACTTGAAATTTTAAGGGCAGAATATGGTTACGGTGTAACACTTTCTTTTGACCCTCGCCACTTTCTGGAACCAGCTGGTATACTGGCAAGTTCTGTAACTGCTTTTCTACTACATAGATAACAGAACTCCAGCGGTCAGCAAGTTTCTGTTTTCCTTTCAAGCCAAGGTTTCGGATAAAAACCCTATCACCAAGACTTAATTTGAATTGATGAACCTTTTCATCATATCTCCTTTTGTTTTTCTGGTTCACTTTACCAGCAGATACAGCTGCTAACTCGTAAGCAGACTTCAGACCCTTTTTCAGGTTTTCAACATATTTGGAATGCAGTGCGTCACAGTCTTTTTCATCCGACATCCCAAAACAAATATCTACAGGCAATTTGGGCTCCCTGCCAAACATAAGAAAATAGGGAGAATAGCCTGTTGACTCATTCTGAGTAGAATTATATGCATGTACAAGCTGTGGAATATACTGACTCCATTTAGACTTCTGACTTGGATTCAAGGTACCTAACATATTCAACAGAGTTCGATTAAACCTTTCTGGTTGGGGATCTCCCTGTGGATGGTATGGAGAGGTCCGAGATTTTTTTATACCCAACACATCCAACATCTCTTTGATCAATCGGCTTTCGAAATCTCTGCCTTGATCTGAATGGATTCTGTTTGGTAACCCATAATGTACAAAGAACTTCTCACACAAAGTCTTGGCTACAGTCAAAGCTTTCTGGTCTTTGGTGGTGTATGCTTGCGCATAGCGAGTAAAATGGTCAGTAACCACAAGTACATTGCAGACATTGCGACTGTCAGGTTCGATCGTTAGAAAGTCAATACATACCAAGTCTAAAGGACCAGAGCTCTGTAAATGAAACATGAGAGCAGATTTTTTGGCAAGGTCTTTCTTACTGTACAACGTTCACAAGTTTTACAGTATTTTTCCACCTCAACCTTCATCCCTGGCCAGAAAAATCTGCTCTAATGAGAGCATAGGTCTTGTCAAACCCTAAATGTCCACTCTCATCATGAAGAGATGTCAATACCGAGTTACGAACAGAAGTAGGGAGTACAAGTTGTCGTCTTACCCGGTTGTCTGACAAAGGAATCACTCGGTACAACACTCCCTTCTCTACTACTAAATTTCCCCACTCTTTCTTCCAGAGCTTCAGATCTGGATGGTCACACTTCACACTACTGGGAGGCTGCTTCTGACTAATAGCTAGTCTAACTTTTCCCAGACAAGAATCAAGTTCTTGAGCCTCCCTCAACTCATTAGAGTCTGCATTCCTCGGCTCATTCTGAGAAAAGGAAACAACATTGCCTAATGCTGTTGACACATTGTCATTGGAAGAATTAGAATTAGAAAGATGTACTTTCCAGTCATGAGGACTTTCTGGATTTTCACTCACTTGGACAGACTGACATAGTGCACGAACTCCAGGAGCTGAAATCTCCTCCCACTCATCATCAGGTACTACACTAAAATGGGGTCGTCTAGACAAAGAATCTGCATCAACGTTTTTCTTTCCAGGTCTGTACTTCAAACTAAACGTGTATGTTGACAATGCAGACAACCATCTGTGGCCTGAAGCATCCAATTTTGCAGATGTCAAGATATATGTCAAAGGATTGTTGTCTGTTCGCACTTCAAAACTGACACCATAAAGGTAGTCATGCAGCTTATCTACCACAGCCCATTTGAGAGCAAGGAATTCCAGCTTATGAGCTGGATAATTCTCCTCTGATGGTGAAAGGCTGCGGCTAATAAAGGCAACAGGACGTAAGCCCTCTGAATGCTGTTGGTACAAAACACCACCTAGCCCATCGCGGCTAGCGTCTACATGAAGTACATAAGGCAATTGTGGATCGGCGAAAGCCAAGACAGGGGCTTTTGTTAAGCAGAGTTTCAATTCCTCAAATGCTTTCTCGCACTTGTCATCCCACCTCTCCCCAAAAGCTTCAGTCGGCTTGAAGTACTCCACAGTAGATGGCTTTGCTGCCTTCCCTTTCTTACTTAAATGTGGTGGATAGCCTTTAAGCAGTTGATTCAAAGGATGACATAATCTTGAATAATGCTTTACAAAGCGCCGGTAATACCCGCAGAAGCCCAAGAAAGATCTTAATTCTGTTACCGTTCTAGGTCTTGGCCAGCTGATCACAGCTTCCACCTTTGATGGGTCAGTTGCAATTCCCTCCTGAGATACTATGTGACCAACATAGGTAACAGAGGTTCTGCAGAACTGACATTTGTCGAGGGATAGCTTTAAACCTTCCTCTCTTAATCTGTCCAGAACCTTGAGCAACCGTTCTTCATGTTCTTCTATGGTTCTGCCAAAAATGATCAGGTCATCAAGATACACCAGTACTTCAAGGAAATTCATGTCACCAACAGTTCGTTCCATGACCCGCTGAAACGTAGCAGGTGCTCCAGAGATCCCTTGAGGCATTCTTTCAAATTCAAAAAATCCTAACGGACAAATGAACGCGGTTTTCTCCTGGTCATCTTTGTTCATGGGAATCTGGTAGTAGCCACTTCTCAGGTCAAGCACCGAAAACCATTTGCTACCAGACAAACAGTGTAAGGCATCTTCAATTCTTGGCACCGTATACTGATCAGGTATGGTTCGCCGATTCAAAGTCCGATAATCTACACACATCCTCACGCTTCCAGATTTCTTACGTACCACCACAATTGGTGAGGCATACGGACTCTTGGATTCTGTGATTATACCACATTTTTGAAGCTCAAGCAAATGCTTTCGCACATCTTCCAAATCTTTAGGAGCTAACCGGCGTGATCTTTCCCGAAAAGGAGTGGCATCTGATAATCTGATTTCATGAACAGTACTCTTGGAACATCCCACATCCCATTCGTGGGCAGAAAAGACATCCTGCCTTCCCAAAAGCTTTTCAATCAACCGTTGTTTGGCTTCTTCTGGAAGTGGAGAGTTACCAAAGTCAAAGGATTCAGGGGACAAAGATGTATTTGGAGCTGACACGTTACTTTTGGGAGTCAACTGTGGTACCACATCTACTGGAAAGATGTGAGCAATAGGAGTACCACGCTTCAAAAGTACTTCCTTACTGGACATGTTCTTCACTGTCACAGTAATCATCCGGTTTGAAACAACTGATGCAGGCTGCAATTCAGGCCTCACTAACAATTCTTCAAGAGCAATGGTGTCAGTTGCCTGATCAATCAGAACATACTTCTCCAACAGCTCACTGGAAAACTTTGGCTTTCCATAAATTTGGCGAACTTCACCAGCCTTCAGTGTAATTGGTTTGTGCTGGATGAACCACACCACCCCAGGTTTATCAGGATCGGAAGTATCTCTAATGGAATTCTGAATAGTCTCGTAAGCTGCTTTAACCACTGGATGAACAGTCAAGACGTTCAGGAAGTTTTCTCCTTCTTTCTCCTTGCAAGCGTCAAACAATTGTCGGACCAAAGAAGTATTTGTCCCAACCAAGATGGCTATCGGTTGCTCAGGCTTGGGATCAGGGCAAACTAAAGCGAGAGTATCCACTGTTTGAGGTACTCCAGCAACCGCTTCTGTAAATTCAAGGCGAATGGGCAAGTAACCATCATAAGGATACTTATGAGAACTCAAACCCCAGATTTCCAGATTCTCCACAGGCTTTAAAGGTAGGTGCTTCAAGTGAGTATGGTAGAAATTTCTGTACAAGATTGTAACCTGTGAACCACTATCTAATAATGCTTTAGCATTAACTCCTTCTATTTGCACCGGAACTTCAGAAGTTGGACCTACTAATCCAGAAGGAAGATCAGAAGAATGCTTAAGTTCAAAAAGGAAAGAGTTGGAACGCATTTCCAGAGGAGCCCGGTGGCGTTCCTTCACAGAACCCCCCTGAAGTTTCCCTGCCAGCGGCTCTGCTTAATAAGCTTCTGATTAACCTTCCTCAGGTTTTCCTCACCTTTGCATTCTCTCCGGGTATGGCCATCTTCGCCACACTTGTAACAGAAAATACCTGGCTTAACAGGCACTGCAAGGTCTTTGTTCGGAACAGTATCCCTGGCCTTGGCATCAGCACTCATCACTGGAAGATTTTTCTGTGAAGAATCTGAAACTGAAGTTGATCCAACAACTTTCATCAATTTACTCACTTGAGCTGACAATTCTTTCACGTCATGTTTCAAGCTGTCTACCTCCTTCTCTGGAGCAGTTACCCGAGGTACAGCAGTGGTAGTAGCCACCCCAGCTTTGGCCCCATCTCTGGCCTTGATCCAATTTTCTTCTTCCCTTACCTCTCTGAGCAGGTCTGAAAAATTGGGCGGATCACGCAAACTATGAGTCACTCTCAGCCTCATCGCTACCATGTCAGTAGTAAGAGCTCCTTTAATAATCTGCTCCATCCGTCTTCGGTTCAAATCTTCCAACTTAACACAACCTTTCAGAAAGATACGGTGAAGAATTTTATCAAGTCTGTACAGAAAAGCAGAAAGTTTCTCACTCGGCTCTTGGTAAGTGCTACCAAACTTCACCATCAGGTCTGACTCACTCTCTGTACTACCATATGCTGTGTCCAGAGCCTTAAGATAATCAGCAGCAGTTGAAGTTGGACTGCTCACCTTCAAAAATCTGACTATGTCAGCGGCAGGCCCTCTCAAACTTTCCACAATTCGCTGTCTCTTGATAGTCTCAGCACATTGCCACTCACCAATCATCTGAGCTGCCTGTTCCATCCATGAGTCATAATCCTCTTCCCCAGGCGGAACAGGTTGCACACCTGAAAACAGTCTCAGTTTCCTGTAAGTAAGGGTATCACCTGGCCCCTGTGTACACTTATCTACCAGACGGTCAATAGCATTCACTAAATTGAGATTTACATCAACATTAGAAGACGGTTCTGGTTCAAGAAGTGACTTCACATCACTCAGTGATTTCCCCTCCTGTTGCATCAGAAACATCAGCTTCTCCTTAAAAGTGGTTTCTGGAGCAACCGGATCTACAGTTTCAAGAACATGAACACTCCAAGGCCCCACTACTCCAGGAATGCCCACTTCGGGGGGTACAATGTTAGGGTCAACATCAATGCTAGTTTCAATCAACAGGAACAAGTTCATTCCTGTAGTATCTCCTCGTCGTCCCCTAATTCGGGTTCGTCCAAATGCTTTCACCGTATTTAACACCTCGGTAATCATCTCATCCCTCACATCTAAGGGAACACCACTAAGTATTACAGAGTTACCAGGACTAACCTGAACCTGACGAATCCATTCAGCTGCCTGAGAAAGATCCATGATCCACAAAATGGTCACCAACAGTGCAATAACCAAAAGACGGTAAAATAACAACCATACAGGGAAAAGGTATCCCAGCGGTGCCTCCAAAATGTAACCCTCTTATTAGCACCTATGGAGTTTAGATGGCGCCCAGGAACCTGGTATCCCAGCTCTTAGATAGGGAAATATACTGGATTTTCAAGTATGGCTGCTATTAAGGCAACAAAACAAAAATGTCTGAAATAACTAAAGCGGTGCCTCCAAAATGTACACTTATACTGTAAAGTATAAATAAACACCAGAAAATATACTTCTGTTTAAGGTCAAGTATTTATTTACAGTTCTTAAAATAAACTAAAGGTTTTCAATAAACAAACACCAACTCCTTCTCTGGTGGTTTTATGCAAAATAAAGATCGCTTACCCAACTTATTTAAAGGCTGTGTGTGTGTCTCTAACTCAGGTGTATCAAGGCTTTATATTTCAATGTAGAAAGACAAGGCTTCAAATGATCTACTGTATACTTATCACCCCTTTGTACATTTATGATGTACCTCCTGAAAATTCCCTAATTTGGAATTCACCACAAATTAAGAAGTAATACCAATTATGAGTCGTAAAATAATTAACAGGACAAAAAGGAGAACATCACATTTGAATCATGAATCAACCTGTCGTTCGGTTCTTTAGAACGATTCAAACCTACAGTAAACTCAAAGGGAGAATTCACATTTTCAAATAAACACCCCCAGTTATGCACGTGCCTAAAATGTCATTCGTTGGGGCCCGTTACCGTTGGTGCACAGACGTGGAGACAAAGTTCAACAGATGAGTGTAATCACATTACCCTCAACATCACGCGACAACGGACATCGGAAATCCCCCTGAAGAAACATCCTTGCCGTGATGACACTCGGGGTAGATAGCCAACGTTTAAGGCAAGCGGGATTCACCAGCTCCGCGGGAAACTTGAGAATGCGTTGCCGTAGTCCAGCAATCAATCGACAGCCGTCACCCGAACAATTCCAGGGCCACTGCTAGAGTGAGATCAATCCGTCCAGTGAACTGAAATCAGCACGACGAAACTCTGGTCCAAAACGCAAAATAAATAACTTAAGCAGTAAGAATTACGTTGGCCTCGCTAAACGTTATTAAACTGTAATTTAAGTAAACTTAAAATTGTTTACAGTTATAAGTTTTCTCTCCCTCCGTGAGCGAATACGCAACAGCCTAATTCCCGTCTTTGTCTTCCTCCCGCCCCCCTTGTGCTAGATGCTGATCGGCCAGTGTAGACCGTCAGTCAAACTTGGAGACAGCTTTCATTGGTTCCAGATATTAGACCTCACACAAACGTACTTTTCACAATATACAAATCACAATACAATATCAAACTTTATGCATTCAGCATGAATGAAAATAACACAAATAATAAAGAAAATCTCAATATAGATATGTTAATATTGAGTTGGTTACATACTTATTTTAGAGTTGTAGAGCAACAGTACTGACAACTAAATGCGGTCTAAAACTTTGATTTGTGAGATTTAATTTAGTTAAAGAAAATGCCAAAATGCATTACAATTTAAGCTTTTTTGAATTTAAGTCATTCAGTTGGGACACATGTTTTTTGTATTTGTATTGTATTCTTAGTTATTTGTAAACCTATTTTTAGGCTAGATTAACATTGTGTAAGGTAATAGTCTATTTGTTAAGTCTATTACTTTATCTTATTATATAATTAGTCCCCCCGCCCCTACACTTATCTGCCCGGTGTTTTCTTGGAAACCTGCACAGGTATTCGATGGAAATGAACATCATGATGCACAGCTGTTCCTGCTGCCGGGAGGAGAAAGTCAGCTATCGAAATGTGACCCTACAGTGTACCAATAGCAGCAAGATCCCCCATAGCTACCTTTATGTTGACAGCTGCAGATGCACTCCTATCAAATGTGAAGATGGGAAGACCCCTGGATAAAAAGATCCTGCTTGACTTCTGTTGATTTGAACTTGACTCAATCTGTCATGTTCAACACTGAGAAAGCAACAATTTTAAAACATATACCCAAAGATGATTTAAGCTGATTGTTGAAGCGCATTAATGGCTACAATTATATTGCCAAATATCATAAAATAATCATTAATCATTATAGTTTTCTTTGTGGTTTGATCTAGGGGTATAGTTGACTATAATCAATCTGTTTAGTTATTTCCTGAAGGGGGTATTTGTAATTCTTTACACTCTTTGATAAAGCATGATATAATGATGTATTTTTTTCCTTCCAATGAAATTATTTAAAATCACAATAAAGCATAATAAAGAGAATCAATTAGTCTCCTGGATTTTGTTTCCATAAAAGTACTAGTATCGTGTTTTGAAATCTTGTCATGTGATTTCATCCTCTAAAAATGCAAGCCCTGAAAATATAATGCATAAAGTGCAATAAATGATAATTTATTCACCCCATGACATCCAAGATGTTAATGTCTTTCTTCAGTCAAACAGAAATTACTGAGTATTCTAGGAGTAATCATGTCAGAAGTACCAACCCAGTGTTTTCAAAGTGAATGTGCAGAGAAAATCAAACACCCTTTATAAAAAAAAAACGATGTCTGATTGAAGTTGGAGAGCAAAATCAAATTTTTAGCCCTACTCTACCTTTTGGAACCGTACACAGACAAAGAACTAACCACATGAGACCTTTCCAACATGATTACGTAATGAGTGAAGTCAGGCTAGTGTAGGATGAGCATTTGTGGTTAAAAAGTACATAAATTTGTATTTGTTTTAGAAAATGACTGATCGTTTCGATCGTGTAGAACCCTTTGAAGCTGCATTGAAATGACAATTTGGACCTTCGACCCACTGATCCCCACTGAAGTTCACTATATGGAGAACCTTAATTTCTTTTCGACTAAAAGAAAAAAAAAAAAAAAAAGACATTCACATCTTAGATGACATGGGGGTGAGAAAATTGTCAGGAAATTTTGAATGCTAATAAGTGCATGAATCACCTTGTTGAAATGATCTACTGCTCCTATGTTTATATTTTATAGTGTCTGTTTAAGGACAGTCATGAGACAGATATAGCATGTCAGGTGTTTAATTTTTATGTAATTTCTAATATGATTTGTCTGCATTTTGACTTTGTTATCCTGTTGTTAAAAGGGTAGCTCTTACAATGTGAGAAAGTCAGAATTCCCTACCAATCTTTAGCACTGGTTAAAGACTCGCATATTTTAAACTTACATGGGAAAAAAATGTGTTTACTTAGTAATGTAACAGGTAATCTGACAGGATGTCTAATTCATCCTTTAAGAAAAGTATATACAATCTAGCAAAATTTATCAAGTATGAAAATCTCTAACAAACAATACCAGGATGTGTTTGGAAAGTAGATCACTGTATTGGTTTGGTTCAATACAAAGTACATTTAATGTAATAATTATAATGGCTATGTGATGTATTGAAGTTCTTTGATAGTAGACATCTCTCTTTCTTTGCACATTATGCAACAGAATTTGCAACAGTTATTAAACAGGATCTGGATCAGCTGGTTGTTCCAGTCATCTTACATTGTATTCTATGGGAAATATTTTAGATATTTAAATACTGGCTTTCAGTGGAAGCCTAACAAGTCAACCATGGAACACGCAATGACTATGTGGTGCGTAGATTTGATCCTCTGTTATAGTGACAAACCAAACAGGATTCCAAAAGCATTCATATTCTTTAATTTGCACGCTGATAAAAAAAGAGAAAACCTAGTTAACTACAACTTTATGACTTTAAACACCTTTTAAGTTTACTAACGGCTGATAATTTAAAGGGGTCATTGGATGCCCATTTTCGACAAGTTGATATGATTCTTTAGGGTCTTAATGAAAAGTCTATAATATACTTTGGTTAAAAATTCTCAATAGTAGTGTAAAACAACATCCTTTTTACCTTGCAAAAATCAGCTCTGCAAAAATCATCTCATTCTGGTCGAGGCTGCTTTAAATGTCAATGAGCTCTGCTCACCCCGCCCCTCTCTTCTCTCTGTGGAATGACGGGCCTTTTTACTTTAGCCGCATTTAGCGCTAAACTTGCTAACTAGCACATTATTAGGAAAAGTGATTGCGATTGCAAAGATTCATAAAAAACCCTTATACTCATTTCTGCTGTAAGTGAGACTGAATCACAAATTATTCGCGCGAACATAGACAGATATATATAGATATGGGATATATGTAGAAAAAGGGGATATTATTTTTACAGATTAATTAAAAACCACTGCATGGGTTTTTATTATTATAGGATAGATTTGTACATACACTGCCAACACACATTAATGTTCAAACAACATGTAAAAGTGAACTTAGCATCCGATGACCCCTTTAAATACTCTTGTTCCTCTAATGAATAACAGGCAGTCTATTGAAACAAAAAATAAGAAAAAGATTCTTAATGCAAGGAGCTACTGGAAGCTACATGTAAAACAATAATCATTTTTAAAGTCCCCATGAAATCAAAATGGAAGTTTTTTAGCTTTTAGTATGAATATTTTAGCCTTAAGTTTATCTATAAGCTAGTGTGTTTTAAAACAGTGACAAAATTCACATTTACAAGATTATTACCACTCACTTCCGATAATATGAATCAGCGATTTTGATAACATCACCTGCACTTCAGCTTCTCATCAAACTTTCTGTCCAATCAAATGCTCTCTAGAATCCAAAGCGTCCCGCCCACTATAAATAGACGCTGAAGCTGCAGGTGAAATCGGACACTTGGTCACAGAATTAATATTTGCTGTACGCTAATGGCACGTAGTGCACTATGTAAGGGATAGGGAACGATTCAGGCAATGTAAATATGCATTCGGTTGAGGCGAATTAAGTCTGGTTTCGCTTTGTGTCACACAAACCCACGCAGCACGCACACAGTCAGCTCCGCTCCAAAGACAAGATACCACAGAGTGGATCCAAAGTGAGAGATAGATAGGGGGCAGGATCAGGAAAGGTCCCCGAGTCAGGACTCGAATACAGGACGCCCGCGGTACAACGGCACCGCACGTCAGCACACTGCCCAAAAGGCCATCGCGCCAACATAATTGTCTGATCCTTGACGCGATCGTGGGCAGCAGCACAAAGTCGATTCTGTGCTTACTTGATCTAATATTTAATGTCTTTAAAAATGATGTCGATTTAAGTAGCAAATGTGAATAGCTAAAAATATTCAATATATACTGAGAGAAAGGTCTTCTTAATGATTTTCAGTTTTGTTTAAGATAATTAAAACAGCAGTTTTTAAATAATGAATGAATATGTAAAAGTATGGTATTTGGGGTAAAAAGTGCCCCTGCTGTTGGGGCTGAAAGGCACAGTAATTAGCATGATAATTAATAGAAGGCTGACTTTTCCATTTGTTGACATGACATTGTTAGATTCAGATGGTAAATATCATATATTATGTTGGGTGTCCATCTTAGAGATAATCACCATGTTTAGAATGAAACCATCATATTTAAAAACATGCTATTAATCATATCATATAATAAAATATAATTTGTTGCTACTGCTGTAAATCTATATGAAATTATTATGGGATCTCCTTCAATGCTTTCAGAATCTTTACATTTTAAAATTATTTTGTTTCTGTATTTTAAAATATGTTTTATATTAACATAGTTTAATGACAAAATATTTATTAAACAAAAAATAATGATTTTATTCATCAAAATAAGCAGAAAATAGTACAAACTTTGCTAAAGTGATTGTTTTGAACAAGTATTAACTTATACATAATTTTTTAAAAAAAAACATTATTTTAGCTAAAATATTTGTATCAATACTGTGTGCCTTTTACCCTATGCCCCATGCCCCCCTTGCCACCTCATACATTTATGAGATTTTTAAAAATATCAAAATATATGATTTGTATGATTTATTTTCACACAAAATCTGTTGCTCCATAAATGTTCAATGTAGATGTATGTATTTTTCTGCAATCATACACTTTGGGCACAGTGAAAAGCACATTATTTCTTAGGGGGTGGATTTACCCCCATTGTGCCCTTGAGTTCACACTAAATAATAAACTGACTGCTAAAAAACTTTGTTAGAAGAACCTTTTGCAAGTTAGATTATTTTATTTATTTTTTTTACAGTGTACTGTGATGCATGCTGAAATGATATGTTTTGGTCTTTAAATTTGATTTGCCATGTGGCATTCCTAGAGTGCTGATATACTGTACAGTTCAGCAAAATGAGGAATATTCAGTTTTTTAAACGTGCTGTCAGACTGTGCTTTGCTAAGAGACGCACAATGGTGTGTCTAAATAGACTTCTAAATAGACTTTTCCTGCTAACCCAAAATCAGCAATGGTTAGATAAGTAGGTATTTATTAAATACTGTGCAACCCCCACTGGATAGACTCACATCCTTGTTTAATTTGAGATGATGGAGATAAATGCAATGACGATGTGTTTCTCACCACCAAGGTTGGTCTCAGCTCTAGGACATTAAACATTTATTTAGAATTTGATGGTAATGTATATGCTGGGCTCCTCCTTCTGATCATAGATTATATTCCAAAGAAAAATATTAGTCAGTATAAAAGGACCAAGTTTTGGCATGTAGCTCACATTAGCTCGTGACGATGGTTGTTTTCTCCATGGGGACTGTGAGAATGTCCCAGATGTGGATGCTGAGATGGGTCATCCTACTGGTGGGGCTGCATTCAATACATGCAGGTTAGAAAAAAAATAATTAGTTACTGCAAGAAATGCTCACATTATCAGCTACACAATATGACTGTATGCGTCTTTCTTTGTTTAAAGACATTGTGCATGGTTATAAATTTATGAGCAATGTGGACACGATTTGGCCAACAACAACGGCACAAACAGGTGAATATATTATTTATGTTTATGGATTATGCTTTATGAGATGTACTAATTACAATAATTTGCAAAGAAATTATAACTTGACAAAATTAGTTACAGATTCCTACTTTAGTATGCCTAATAGACCTACACATAAAACTCCAGGGCAACATTTTGTTATTCATTTTCAAGTAAATACAAGTAAAATGCAGACTTTTCTTCTTATTTCAATCTGAAGCTGTTGTAAATGCATCTAAATTACATGCATATATCATATAAACTAAATAAAACACCTTAAATGATTAAGCAAAACCATGCTTGATAAATAACATACATGTAAGTCTTTGCATTCTCTTTTATTATTTCCAGTTCGTGCGAGTAACCATGTCAACAACATCTGCAGCATGTGGGGAAACTTCCACTTCAAGACATTCGATGGAGACTTTTATCAGTTCCCAGGCACTTGCGAGTATAAGCTGGTGTATGATTGCAAAGACCCCAGTCCTTGGTTCTCGGTTTATGTGAAGAGATCAGAAAGCTCAAAGATCAGCAGAGTCAGCGTTACCATCAAAAGCTTTGAAATTAAGTTGACTAAGAGCCAGGTCATAGTCGATGGAAAAAAGTAAGATTCTGGGGAAGTGAAGTGCGGCTCACTTCCTCTCAAACACAAAGTGCATAAAAATATAATCTGCCTTTAATTTGAATATATTTTTTTTATTATTATTTAGTGCATCACTGCCTGTGTATGAGTCAGGGATCCTTGTGGAAGAGAATAAATTTTACTTCAGGCTCCATTACAAAATGGGCATCACTGTCATGTGGAATAAAGAGGATGCAGTCATGGTGAGTCATTTATTCCTACATACAAATGACTATTCATTTACTACAGTACTTCAGAGTGTGTCCATGTTTCTAGTTCCAAACTAGAGGGCTTAAAGGGGACATTGAATGTCTATGTACCACAAGTGGGTTTGATTCTTTAGGTTATTCATGAAATGTCTGTAACATACTTTAGTTAAAATTCCTCAACAGTTGCGTAAAACAACAGCTCTGTTCACAGCGACTTGTTTTCTGTAGCGTCAACCCTGCATTTTACGCATGCTGAATTTATTGCCGATACCTATAATTCATATTTTAATATTGGTTAATGATTTTCCTGTGGTGCTGTTTTAGGTGGAGTTGGACTCCAAATATTTTAATAGCACCCAGGGATTGTGTGGCGATTTTAATGGGGTTCGTAATGAGTTCGGTGAGTTGCTGTAATTTAAAAATAAAACTTTGTATCTTTTTCTTATCTATTTCTTAATTGCATTTTTCCTCATGCATTGCAATTTCCGACCTTCAAGGTCAAGTGTCTTCATTATAGAACTAATCTTTGTCTTTTCTTATTCAATACAGAGCGAAATGTTGGCTACAATGAGTTTGGAAATAGGCATAAGGTTTTCAACTTATACGATTTCTGTGAGGATCCTTCTGAAGGAAATAATAAGAAAAAATTGTCAGACCAATGTAACAATTATGTAAGTTGCAATAGGTATCTGTATGGATTTATTAGATTTAGGTGGAGCT
Organism: Cirrhinus mrigala; assembly: GCA_036247105.1. Lineage (NCBI taxonomy): Eukaryota > Metazoa > Chordata > Actinopteri > Cypriniformes > Cyprinidae > Cirrhinus > Cirrhinus mrigala. The sequence continues at coordinate 27,447,093 of CM070031.1, read as the reverse complement.
TCTTAATGCATGCCTTATTACTTTCATCCCGATCAATCTGGCAATCACTCTCTAAGACAACAGAATTACAATATTGACATTTAATGTAGACCTCTGAACATAAAGGTTAAAAAAATACACTATGCCTGTGTCACTACAGCGGACACTACAGTGTGAAAACCTTTTGAAAAATGAAGACTGGTCCTCCTGTATCGAGGTTTTGAACCCTGGTCCGTATATCGAGGCCTGTATGAAAGATATCTGTTTGTATCAACCTAAAGGCACTGACAACTCCACGATCTGTGCGACTTTGTCTGAATATTCACGTCAGTGTTCACACGCTGGGGGAACTCCACCGACCTGGAGAAGAGCTGACTTCTGCGGTAATAACTATCACCGAGCTTTGGTGGACGCCACAGGATTCTTCTCTGTTGATGTTTTAATTTGCTTTTATTCCTTGTTCTTCTGAATAATTAGCAATTGTAAAAACTCTGTATGTCTTGTGTTTTCATGCAGCTGTGAGGTGCCCATACAATATGGTACATTCTGAAAGCGGCTCCCCCTGTATAGACACATGCTCACACAAAGACACAGACATACTGTGTGAGCAACACAAAATTGATGGCTGCTTCTGCCCGTCAGGTCAGTCCCTAATTCACAATATTTAATTTATTCTTAAGCTTAAGAAACATATATAGAATGTTGATTTTACAGTACAATCACCAAAACATATTTCATGAAATTATGTGTCTGACACCTGGAGATTTGGTTTGGTGGTCACACTTCACATATAAATGTAATAATTTTTAAACTTTTTAAAAGCAAACTTTTATTTTGTCAGGTTGCCGGCAAGTAAGTATATGCGCTGCCGGGTTTATCGCTCCCGTTTGAAGAGGGTCAGTTCATGAAGTGTCACAGTTTCGCATTGTGCTTTGAAAACTGCAACGGATAGCCTAGATTTATGCTTTGAGTTTGAACAGAAAGCTTATACAGTATCACAATTTGTAAATCATAAAATTGTTATTGCGCACCTTTTATTATGGCCGTGCGTTCAGTCCTGTTCTGAATCAAATGATTTGCGATTAGATTAGAGCGCTTCGAAACAGTGAATCATTTTGCGACGCAGTGGTTTACTGGTTCGGAGTTTCAAAAAGCTCCATTCATACTGTGTTCTTTGCTCGCTTTCTTTATATAATTTATTCATTGTTTGAAATGATTACAATTAATAGGTCTAACTTACTTACAATGTTTGTTTTTATGAAATTGAATTATATTATTATAAAAATTATGAAGTGATCACGTTAGACACAGTTTCCGTTGGAATTAAAAACATCTAATGACATGACACGCATTGGTTTCGGTCCAAAATGAGTTGTTATTTTGGGACATTCAAGACCTTATTTATCACTGGAGAAAAGCCCATGAGAAACCAAGACAGAACAGAGTATAAAGGTGCGTTCACGCCATATCGGAATTCCCGTAAATATGAGATTCCAACTTGTAAAAAGCGTTCACATCCTTGTAGAACTTATAATTACAATTTGTGAACTGGGAGTCTTCTGAGAGCTGCGACTTGTACCACATCACCGCTGTACCACCTGACCAACGTAGGCTGTTTAGGCGTCGTTGATAGTGTTGCCATAGAAAAGCATAATTCCGAGTCTGAGGACGTGAACAGCTCCGAGTAGAACGTCACATGTTGTCATCTCGAAATTACGATAATTACGATATGCATAACATCAGTTACAGCTCTTTGACTTGCTCTTTATTTTGGAACACTCAAATTGAGTTACGGTGCTCTGCATTTGTGAAGCCGTTCGTCATATTACTGTGCCACCCTGGAGTTCAGTGTTGCCAAGTCCTCGGTTTCCCCGCAGAATTGGGCTACTTGCATATTGTTGCCGCTATTGTCGTTTTTCATGTCTGACCCCAATAACGTAATTTTTATCCCCTGGAATGCTAATTTTACCAGAGGAACCCCACCACAAAACTTGTATTTACCCCCTGAAACGCTCTTTTTACCAGGGGACCCCCTCTCAAAATGCAATTGGGCTACTTTTGTGAAAACTTGGCAACCCTGCTGGAGTTATATGGTATTCTGCCTTTGTTTTACTGTCCATTAAAGTCTGCCGCGTTTAAATTACGGTGTAACTTGTGTACTTTCATACTCTTCATGAATCTCATCGGGGATGTTTAATTCACAATCATTCTGAGCGTACTTGCTGCTGTTCACATCAATCCACAAGTTGTTCTTGTAGGTAGGCTATTTTCATTCAATTCAATGTAAAAACGACAAGCTAAGTATGTCTTGAATCCTTTAATGTTAGCGAATGTTGCAAAAAAGAAATTGGCTGCAAAACGGTATCCACTCACATTTGACTTTTTGTCTGGTCAGAAAAAAAAATGGAATTAGATATATTATAGTCTATGAGATAGCCAATGATCACTAGATTTTATACAGAGAATGATTCTGTAAATGGTGATCAGCACCCAAGCAGGTGCTATTATATATAATGTGGTAGTTAGTGCATTTTGCCTTGGCGTGATCTCACTTTTTGCAGACAATGCAAATGCAAAGGCAGAGTTCAATAACTTCAAAATAGCAGTAAACATCAAGTTTTCATTAAAACATCTAATTGACAAATTTCCAGTGTCCTACCTAAAATAAATTTTTCTGGACAAATGAAAATCTTTTAAACCATTTTTCTCAGTTTTTACACTCCAGCGAGGTAAGGTTGTCTTATAGGGCAAGTGCTAGTTCTAGTTTGATTTTGCAGAAAACTACAAACATTGTTTGTAATTTTGTGTTATAGGAACTGTGCTTGATGAAATCTCAAACAGGGGCTGCATCCCAGTTCAAATGTGTCAGTGCAAACATGACCGCACCTACAGCCCAGGAGAGGTTCTTCTCAAACATAACGAGGAATGGTAATAAAACACTGCTCTCCTTTTCACTTTTTTCATGTCTTTAATTGGAAAAAAGCACTTTAACTAAAACGTGCTGTAAATATTGTGTAATTTAGTATATGTAAGGAGGGAAGCTGGATCTGTATGAGTATTCCCAGTCCTGGCCTGTGCGCAGTAGAGGAAGGATCTCACTTCACCACGTTTGATGGGAAAGAATTCACTTTCCATGGAGCCTGCAACTATGTGCTTTCAAAAGTAAGCCTGTTTTAGTTACTAACTACAGCTTGCTAAGTCATTTAATTTGTTTGTATCCGTGCTTTTAAGAGTATGTGAAATTCTTAATATGCATTTGTGTTTTTGTAGGACTGTGAGGAGTCCAAGTTCAACATATTTGGTCATATTGTTCCTTGTTTTACTAAAGATGCTGACACCTGTTTGAAATCTATTGGGATTTGGTTTGACAATGACAGAAACCATGTGTGTACACCCCTCTACTTTCACAACAACAAAAACACACAAATCTTGTATATTTGATTTTTATTGAAAAAAAAAAAAAAAAAAACAGGCCCTTTTAAACAATATGAACATTGATATGTAATTATATGTATATATTACATTACCATTCAGACATCTGGGGTCAGTAACATTTTTTTTTTTTTTTTTTTACATTTTTTTTTTAATTATTATTTATTTATTTTTGATAGAAGTATCTTTTGCTAATGTAGGCTGCATTTATTTGTTTAAAAATAGAGTTAAAACTAATATTGTGAAATATTATAAAAATTTAAAATGGCTGTTTTCTATTTTAATATATTTTAATGTATAGAAAACATATCATTCATATATATATATATATATATATATATATATATATATATATATATATATATATATATATATATATATATATATATATATATATATATAAATCTTTCTAATATGCTGATTTGCTGCTTAGAAATGTTAAAAACAGTTGTGCTATTTAAAAGTCTTCTGCAGTTCTGATAAATGAAATGGTTAAAATATTTGAAATAGAAAACATTTGGAACCTAATAAATGACTTTACTGTCACTTTTAATCAATGTAGTGTGTCCTTGGTGAATAATAATAATAATTTCTCTAAAAAAAAGTCCTAGTGACCCCAAATATTTGAACAGTAGTGTAGCTTGTGCAAAATAAAACTATGCTCTTTCTTCTTCAGCCTCTGATTATTAAAGCTGACGGGATGGTACAACACAACACTAAAGTTTCACTTCCTTATGTTACAGGTGAGGGAGTAGAACCTCTGTATTTCTCTTCTGTGTTTTAGAGCCAATATGTATGAAACTCTAACTTTTTTCTTTCAGCTGGCTTCACGGTATTCATGCCATCATCATTTCACATCATGCTTCAGACCACCTTTGGGCTGCAGGTGCAGGTACAGCTGGTGCCTCTTATGCAGGTGTACATCACCGTAGACCAACGCTTTCAGGGCAAGACTTGTGGTGAGACCTCTGTCTTAAAAAGCATGACAAAAGATCTGAATTATAAAATGAATCCATCATGATAGTCAATGATGTGCAATTTGTGTGTTTATGCAGGTATCTGTGGAAATTTTAACAAAGTGGTATTAGATGACCTGATGACCCCTCAGGGAGTGGTGGAGGGTATACCAGTTTCCTTTGCAAATGCCTGGAAGGCCCAGTCCAACTGCCCTGACCGTACTGAGAGTATGGTTGAGCCCTGTTCCTACAGAAGTGACATCGGTGAGAGACTGTTTGCTTCCAAAGTCAGTGTGGTGAAGTCAGAGCAGACAGTTTTTTATTTTGTATTTGTGTTGTTGTATAACTACAAAAGGGTTTAGAAGTGCACAAATTCATTTTAGGATAGTAATAGAACAGGAGGCAATCAGGAGTACCACTGTGTATTAATTTATGCATTTTGTTGTAAAAAATGTATTTATTTATTTATTTTTCATGTTTTATTATGCTTTTAGAGCGTTTCGCTACGGAGTGGTGTTCCAAGATGATAAACAAGGAGAGCCTCTTTGCCAAATGCCACACTATTGTCAATCCAGACAGCTACTACAAAGTATGATCTGAAGCAGATTATAAAGAGACAAGTAGCATTTTCCTAACCTTTTGCAACTAAGCAACCTAGTTTTATTTTAGTATTATTTACAGCACTTGTCAAAAGTTTGGAAACATTATGATTTTTAAATGTTTTTAATGAAGTCTCTTATGCTCACAGAGGCTGCATTTGTGTGCTCAGAAATATAGTAAAATTGTGAAATAGTATTCAAATTTAAAATAACGGTTTTCTATTGTGTAATATATTTTGCAATGTAATTACTTAATGTGAAGCAAAGCTACATTTTTAGCAACATTAGTCCAGTTTTAGTGTCACATGATCCTTCAGAAATCATTTGATGTGCTGCTTAAGAAACGTCTCTCATTAAAAATGTTGAAAACAGTTGATATTTATGCAGAAACTATGATATACTACCATTCAGATGTTTGAGGTATGTGTGTGTGTTTAATGGAAATGAATGCTTTTATTCAGACATTCTAAATGCAGGTTTAAAATATTACAAAAGATTCTATTTCAAATAAATGTTCCTTTGCACTTTCTATTCATCAAAGATTAAACTGTTTTAACATTGATAATAAGAAGAACCATTAATAATAACTGAGCACAACTAATACTTGAGCAGCAAATCAGCATATTAAAATGATTTCTGAAGGATCATGTGAAACTCAGGACTGGAGTAATGATGCTGAAAATTCAGCTTTGATCGCAGGGATAAATAACATTTTAAAATTTAAATAGAAAATAATTATTTCAAATTGTATAATTGTATAAATTAAAATAATATTTCACAATACAGCCACGGTGAGCATAAGAGACATTAAAAACATGTAAAAATTATGTTTCCAAACATTCAACAAGTACTGTATAGACTATTATATACTATTATATTTTAATTTTTATTAATTTAATTTATTTTTTTTCTCATTTCCAGACTTCTTTTAACAAAATTATTTTTACATTTAATGCTTTCAGCAAACATGGTTACATTCTAATTAAAAAATAAATAAAGAAATAAAGAAATAAAATAATAATGAAATAATAGAAGGAACAAATTAATATAAAATATCCCAAATCTATTGCTGTTTATCCCAGAATCCACAATATGCAGTGACTCAACATGTCTATGTGCTTTCAGAGATGCAAATACTCCACCTGTACCTGTGAGAAGAGTGAGGAGTGTATGTGTGCGGTGTTCTCCTCGTACGTCCGGGCCTGTGCGGCTAAAAGAATAATCCTCCAAGGCTGGCGAGAAATTGTGTGCAGTAAGCAGAGATTAACCAATCATGTTGAGACATGATTTTACACAAATTAAATAAAACAGCTTAATTTAATTCTCTCTCTGTTGTCTTGCTCGTAATTATAATCTTGTATAGTCCTGTTAATCATTAGTAATTTTTCACACACTATATAAAAAATATAGCTTTTTTTTTGTATTTTGTATTTTGGGACAGCTCATCATATTTGGGTGTATTTGGCATGAAAAAGCATGGAAATCCCTTTATCTGAACTAGAATATTAAGAGAATGCTTATGTATTTTTGCTATGTGAACTGTTACAACACATTCCTTTCAAACTGATCCACACAGAGAAGTATACAGAGAATTGCCCAACCTCTCAGAACTACTCCTATGCGCTGAAGAGCTGCCAGCGTACCTGTCTGTCTCTCACCTCTAAGCAACAAAGCTGTAGAGTTGACTTTTTGCCTGTTGACGGATGCGCATGTCCAGATGGACTCTACCAGGATAAGAACGGACTGTGTGTACCTATAGAAAAATGTCCATGTTACCACAACGAACAGGAAATTCATCCTGGCAAGTCTTTCACCATTGGGGAAGAACACTGGTAAGTGAATGATAATATAGTATTAGTGCAGTAATTATACTTTTAAAAACAATGAATTTAATATACAGTTTGATCGCATTTCTCTGTCCAGGGTTTGTGTGAATGGAAATCTCCAATGTGTTTCCGAGAAAACCCCAATTTATGGTATGAAGAAATATTTTCATTTACTGTATAGGTTAAATAAGTTTGCTTATAGAGTTATCTTGTCAAAATTTATATTGAAATGAACTGGCCAATCAAGGTTTTGATAACCAACAATCAACCTCTGTTGTAAAAAGTCTTATAATATGTACTTTTTATATCAAACACTATATGTAGAGTGCAGCATCTTTGTCCGATATCTTTTGCAGGATGTCCCTCTCCGAAGGTTTTCTTCAACTGCAGTACAGCAGCCACAGGTGAACTTGGATTAAGTTGTGCAAAGACTTGTTTGCAACGGAACATTGACTGTGTGAGTTTATAGTTTCCAATCTCTCTTTTTCTTTCCTAGAGCCTGTCGCCTGTTGATTTTGCTGATGGCAATGTTTTGCTTGAATATATACATAATAGCCCCCTCCTTCTTTTCAGTTCTCACTAGACTGCCTGTCTGGCTGCCAGTGTCCTTCAGGTCTATTGGATGATGGCAGAGGACATTGCGTTAAACAGGAAAACTGCCCGTGTAAACATGATGGACAGTTTTTTGCACCAGGATCTAAGATAACCATAGATTGCAATAAATGGTGTGTGTTATTTAAGTATCATTAATGAGCTATTATATTTAACTATTACTCTGTAAGATTTTATTTTTTATTTTTATATTTTCCATTTTCATTTTTGTTACATTTTAGCACTCCTGAATTTGTGTTTTTGTCATTTTAGTAGTTTTTATTGATTTTTATTTCAGTTTTAGTTATTTTAGAACTTCTTTCAACTATACCAATAATATTATTAATATTTATTTTTATTTGTATATATTTTAATGAAGCTAATGTTTATTTTATTTCAAGCAATGAAAACTTTAAAGGAGAAATCCACTTCCAGAACAAAAATGTACAGATAATGTACTCACCCCCTTGTCATCCAAGATGTTCATGTCTTTCTTTCTTCAGTCGTAAAGAAGTTATGTTTTTTGAGGAAAACACTTCAGGATTTTTCTCCGTATAACAGACTGCTATGGTGCCCCGAGTTTGAACTTCCAAAATCTTTAAACTCAATTTAAATGCGGCTTCAAACGATCCCAAATGTGGTTGTAAACGATCCCAGCCAAGGAAGAAGGGTCTTATCTAGCGAAACGATCGGTTATTTTTATTCAAAAATACAATTTACATACTTTTTAATGTCAAACACATCTTGTCTTGCTCTGACTGAACTCTGTGTATTTTGGCTCAAGACAGTTAGGGTATGTCGAAAAACTCCCATCGTATTTTCTCCCTCAACTTCAAAAATCATTTCAAAATCATCCTACATCGCTGCAGAAGTACTGACCCAGTCTTGGTGAACATGCAAAGAAGATCAAACCCCCCTAACAAAAAACGGTAAAACAGCGATATAAGACGATTTTGAAGTTGAGGGAGAACATGAGATGGGAGTTTTTCAACATAACATAACTGTCATGAACCGGAAAAAAACAGTCTAGGCAGAGTAAGAGAAGACGAGCGTTTAACATTAAAAAGTATATAAACTGTATTGTATTTTTATAAAAAAAATAACCAATCGTTTCGCTAGATAAGACCCTTCTTCCTTGCATGGGATCGCTTGAAGCTACATTTAAACTGCATTTTGGAAGTTCAAACTCGGGGCACCATTGAAGTCCACTATATGGAGAAAAATGCTGAAATGTTTTCCTCAAAAAACATAATTTCTTTACAACTGAAGAAAGAAAGACATGAACATCTTCGATGAAAAGGGGGTAAGTACATTATATGTAAATCTTTGTATTGGAAGTGGACTTCTCCTTTAATGGTTGTATTTATTAGCTTTATTTCTAGTTGATGATTATAACCCTGTATAAACAGCAGCAGCCATTTATATTGCTATGTTAGAGTTACTTTACTATAAAACCCCTGAACAATGAGGAAATACAGTTATTAGCTTTTAACAATCTATAGTGTGAAACTGTAGAGCCACACAAGATTTGAGTCTACCTCTATATTTACAGCACTTGCCGACAGGGAAATTGGAATTGTACATATAATAAGTGTCCAGGCATATGCACCATTTACGGCAACGGACATTATGTAACTTTCGATCAGCAAATATTTAGCTTCAAGGGAGACTGCAGTTATATTGCTGTTCAGGTATGTTCATTTGGTCAGAGGCTGTATTTAAAAAAAATCACAAATAAAGTTCTTCCTTCAGGAGGCAACAAGTCATATTTTCTTATTTTGCAGAACAAGTGTGGAAATAAAACTGGTAATTTTCATGTGATCACTGAGAATATGCCTTGTGAAACCACAGGAACCATATGTTCAAAGTCCGTCAGGATACTTTTGGGGGTAAGGCCACAGGCTATATTTCTCTTGCTATATGCTTTTACATTTAGCAGAACATTCAATGCTTTGTGGTACATTCAGAGCAAAATAAAATATGTTTGTAAAGAGTCACTCAACACTAAAGCAAGGTGTTCAAGAAATGTCTAAAAGAAGCAAAAATTTGCTTTCTAACTTTTTAACTTCTCTCACAGGGGACTCAGCTGCTGCTTTCTGATGGGACCTTAACAGCAAATTCCAATGAAAGTCGTCAAGAGATCAGTTACACTGTGAAAAACATTGGGATGTACCTTGTCATTGATGCTGACATTGGACTGAAAATTATGTGGAATCGCAAAACCACTGTATACATCATTCTGGAACCTCAGCACATGGTGAGTTAAAGTCATGAATCATGATCTGTAATTTTTTAATGTTGTGTGCTTACATGTCCAAACAACTTACAACAGTCCCTCAAAGTAATTTTTTTAGTGCAACCTCTGTGCCTTGTATTTTCACAGGGAGACGTTTGTGGCCTGTGCGGAAATTTCAATGAGAATGGAAAAGATGACTTGACCACTCAGGGAAATTTGATAACTACAAATATAAAGGAGTTTGTGAACAGCTGGACAGTGTTAAACAAATGTCTTGATAAAAATACATACTTTTACCCATTAATTAATACTCAAAATGATCGGCTAAAGTTTAAATGTAACATCATAAAGGGAGTTAAGTTCCAAAACTGCCATAACAAGGTACAGATAAATAAATAAATTCCCTATAATGTGGTATACAAGAATCCAAAACAATTTTTAAGGATGGAAATGCCTATTCCCACAGGTGGATCCAAACCCTTATTTTGACAGCTGTGTGGGGGACTTATTCACATGTGACACAGATGGAGACTGTGAGTGCTTCTGTACAGCTGTTGCAGCTTATGCGCAAGCCTGCAATAAGGCAGGTATTTGTGTGGACTGGAGAACACCTGATATCTGCCGTAAGCATCTTTAATTCTAGTTCATGTCTTAAATCTGTATTCTTTAAATGTGATTTTAATGGTGAATCTGTGGATAATATGAATGAATTGATAGCTTGATCAATGCCTAAAGTGATTTCCTCCTGTCAACAGTGTACTGCAGTTTTTCTTTCATTTAGTTCACTTCTGCACATTCATACTCATATCCATGTTTCCCTGTCAGCTGTTTACTGTGAATACTATAATAAAAGAAGAGAAGATTGCACATGGCATTATAGTCCTTGCAAAACGCCTTGCTACAAAACCTGTCTCTACCCTAATGGTATCTGCAATAACACTTTACCCAACCTGGAAGGTGAGCTCTCATCTGGTGTACACTAGTTTGCTTTTTTTTTTTTTTTAAGATTGAGTATGCACACACTGGATATGTCTAGGCCTTGAGTATATAAACTGAGGACCTTTAGAAGCTGGTAACCAGTTATTTATCAAACATTTTCCCAGTAAAGTTAAGTAATTATACCAATTTCTGTTCGTTTCCTTGGAGAGTATTGTAAAAACACTTAAGGTGATAAATGCTTAATGCAGTTTTATATAGACGTTTTTCCTGAACGCGGAAGTCATGCCTGACCTTGAACCGAAAGGATGCTTTGCATCTCTGGTCTCCAGTGTTTCTAGTCGAATTAGCGTATATTCCGAGCTGATAATCTAATGTTAAACCTGTTAAAGTGTTTTTAAAAAGCACATGGCTCCATAGTGCCATCACTTTGCAATGTTGCAATGACCATCATTTGTCAGTGCCTCACTCCTCAAATTTTAATGAGTGTGTGAAGCTTCTGACGTTTGCTACATTAAAAAAAAGATGGGCGCTATTTGAATGGGTTCCTATGGAGACTGGAACGGAAATTAGAATTCGTAATGGCAGCGCTCAACGTTTACTGAGGAAAAAGGTCTATACCACAGCAAACATTATATCTCTCACACCTCACTGTCTTAAAGGGGTCATCGGATGCTAAGTTCACTTTTTCATGTTGTTTGAACATTAATGTGTGTTGGCAGTGTATGTACAAATCTACCCTATAATGATAAAAATCCATACAGTGGTTTTTAATTAATCTGTAAAAATAATATCCCCTTTTTCAAATCGAGCCGTTCTCAGATGCCTGTCGGTGTGCCGTCACACCGACAGAGGCCGCTCCCACGATAGTTGATTGACATGAGCGTCTTACCTTAGACCAGCTGTCACAGTCCAGTAACTTTCCATGTTTTGATGCCAGAGCCGGGATGTAAGTTAGACAAGAATATCTCCAACTGAGCGATTGAGGTGTTGTGTTGCTGGATGTAATAATGAACATAGTGGTCGTCATTTACTCCCGACATCTAGGCCGCTGAAGATGCAGTAGATTACGTTTGTTTGTGAAGGGAATGCGCCTCCCGATCTACATATATCCGTCTATGTTCACGCGAATAATTCATGATCCGGCTTCACTTACAGCAGAAGTGAGTATAAGCATTTTTTTATGAATCTTTGCGATCGCCTTTCCTTATAACGTGCTAGTTAGGAGGTTTAGCGGCTAAATGCGGCTAATGTAAACAAGACCGTCTTTCCACAGAGAGAAGAGAAGAGAAGGGCGGGGCAAGCAGAGCTCATTTGCATTTAAAGGAACAACCCCTTAGAATGTGATTAGTTTTGCATAGCTGATTTTGGCAAGGTAAAAAGGGTGTTGTTTTACAAAACCATTGAGCATTTTTAATCAAAGTATATTATAGACTTTTCATTAAGACCCTAAAGAATCATATCAACTTGTGGAAAATGGGCATCCGATGACCCCTTTAAACACTTTGTTTCCAAAATGGGCTTTTTCTTTAAAAGTTTGAGGACAGTACCATTTTTTTTCCTTCTTTAAAAGAAACGTCCCGGTTACGTATGTAACCTTGGTTCCCCGAGGGAACGAGACGCTGCGTCCAGAGAACGCTTTGGGAACGCCCTTGGCGGACGACGCTCTGAAAGAATGTGTAACCGAACCAATGAGAAAGCGGGACGTCACAGGCGGGTGACGTCATCAACCAGGAAGCATAAAAGCACGTGCGAAGCCGGCCGGCGTCAGCTTCGTGAATGAAGCGAGCGCTCAGCAGGGATGCCGGAAGGATGGACCGAGACGCAGCGTCTCGTTCCCTCGGGGAACCAAGGTTACATACGTAACCGGGACGTTCCCCTTCAGGAACTCGAGCTGCGTCCAGAGAACGCTTTGGGAACGAGATGCCCACGCCACCAGACTTCCAAAACCCTGCCAGTGAAAGAGCTAGGGCAGGAGGACAGAAGAGCCAGGAGTGGCTCGGACATCAAGGCTGTAGAACCTTACAAAGGTGAGGGGCGTGGACCATCCCGCAGCATTACAGATGTCCTGTATTGGGACACCTGCAGAGAAGGCCTTAGAGGCGCCCAAAGCGCGCGTAGAATGAGCCTTGACCCCCAAAGGTGAGGGGAGGTCAGAGGACTCGTAAGCCGTAGATATAGCATCTACAATCCATCTACTTAAAGTCTCTTTAGAGGCAGGAGACCCCTTCTTAGGGGGGCCATAGCAGACGAACAACTGTTCTGATTTTCGCCACAGGGCAGCTCTGTGGACATATGCATCTAGGGCACGTACCGGGCACATACAATTAAGCTTCTGCTGGTCAGGCTCCCGAAAGGGAGGAGGACAAAAGGCCTGGAGCACAACCGGCTGTGGTGGGTGGGTGGGGACCTTAGGAACATACCCTGGTCTAGGGTAAAGAAAGGCTTTAATATTGCCTGGAGAAAACTCTAAATGAGAAGGGGCCACAGAAAGGGCCTGCAGGTCCCCAACCCGCTTGAGGGAAGTAAGGGCTAGTAGAAGCACCGTCTTAATGGTAAGAAACCGAATCGGGATTTCTTCCAAAGGCTCAAACGGAGGTTTGCAAAGAGCCTCAAGCACCACAGTCAGATCCCAGGAAGGGACGCGGGGTCGTGTCGGAGGCCTCAGCCTCAGTACACCACGGAGGAAACGTATAACCAGGGGGTTCTTACCCACAGAAACACCATCGAGAAGGGCGTGGTAGGCCGAGATTGCCGCCACGTAAACCTTCAGGGTGGAGTGGGCTAACCCTGTGGAGAAACGAGCCTGCAAAAACTCCAGTACTGTACCAACCGGGCAGTTAGCTGGGTCTTGCTGGCGCTCTTCACACCATGAAGTGAAAAGCTTCCACTTAAGGGCATATAGTTTCCTCGTAGAGGGAGCTCTGGACTGGAGGATGGTCTCCACAACCTCAGTTGAGAGACCGGAATCTATGAGTTGTGCCCCCTCAGGGGCCACACCCACAGCTTCCACAACTCCGGACGGGGGTGCAGGATGGCGCCCCCCGCCTGAGAGAGGAGATCCCTCCTGACGGGGATCTCCCATGGAGAGCCGTCGAGGAGAGATATCAGGTCCGAGAACCATACTCGGCCCGGCCAGTACGGGGCTACTAACAGTAGGCTGACCCCGTCCCGGCGTACTCTCTCCAGAACTCCTGGGAGCAGAGCAATCGGGGGAAAGGCGTACAGACGAAGCCTCGGCCACGTCTGTACCATAGCATCCAGCCCCAGGGGAGCTGGATGAACTAGAGAGAACCAGAGGGGACATTGTGCATTCTCCCTCGTGGCAAAGAGATCTAATTGGGCTCGCCCAAAGATCTCCCATATCTGATTCACTACTTCTGGGTGAAGCATCCATTCCCCGGGCCTCGGCCCCTGTCTCGACAGGATGTCTGCTCCCACATTCAAATGCCCAGGAATATGCACTGCTCGAAGGGAGAGGAGTTTGTCCTGGGACCACACAAGGATCTGGTGCGCCAGCTTGTATAAGGGGCGCGACCGCAGACCTCCTTGGTGGTTGATGTAATAAACCACCGCTGTGCTGTCGGTGCGAACCAGCACATGGCGATTTCTGAGGTCTGGAAGAAAATATTTCAGCGCTCGAAATACGGCCAGCATCTCTAGGCAATTGATGTGCCAACCGAGATGACGACCCGTCCACAGACCTTGGGCGGGGCGACCACTCATGACCGCCCCCCACCCAGTGAGGGATGCATCTGTCGCTAGCGTTACACGGCGGCAAGGAACTCCCAAAGTCGGGCCCTGATTTAGGAACCACGGCTTCTTCCACATGTCTAAGGCACGTAGCCCTCTGCGCGTGACCTTGATCATACGGAGCGGGTTTCCCCTCGGGGAGAACCCTTTTGACTTGAGCCACCACTGTAGGGGTCTCATGTACAGCAGGCCAAAAGGTATCACGTTGGACGCTGCTGCCATCAGACCCAACAGTTGTTGAAACTGTTTGACAGTGAGTGACAGGCCCTGCTTGACTCTCTTGACTGCGGTGAGGATCGACACAATACGAGCAGGGGACAAACGTGCCTGCATCGTGGTCGAGTCCCACACCACGCCCAGATAAGTGGTCCTCTGTAATGGAGAAAGTACACTTTTCTTGACGTTTAGTCTTAACCCCAACGTTTTCATGTGGGCGAGAACGACATCTCGATGTCGAGCCGCTAAACTCTCGGACGCTGCTAGGATCAGCCAGTCGTCGATGTAGTTTAAAATGCGAATGCCCTGAAGCCGAAGAGGGACCAGGGCGGCATCTACACATTTCGTAAACGTGCGGGGTGAGAGTGCTAAGCCGAAGGGAAGAACCCGATACTGGTAAGCTTCGCCCCTGAAAGCAAACCTCAGGAACTTCCTGTGTTGAGGAAGGATGGAAACGTGAAAGTACGCGTCTTTCAGGTCTATCGTCACAAACCAGTCCTCGGACCTGATTTGTGACACTACTTGCTTGACTGTAAGCATCTTGAATTTCAGTTTCATGACTGAATGATTGAGGCGACGGAGATCGATGATCGGCCGCAGCCCTCCATCCTTCTTTGGAACAATGAAGTACCGACTGTAGAACCCGGACTCCCTTACGTGAGGAGGGACCACCTCGATGGCCTCCTTCCTCAGAAGGGTCTCTACTTCTTGCTCCATGACCAGAGCCTGCCTGGGGCCCACCAGAGTGGGAAAAACCCCGTCGAAAGGCGGCGGCGGGGCGCCGAACTGAATAGCATAACCTTTCTCTACAGTGCGCAGGACCCATGCAGACACATTTGGCAGTAGCTTCCACGCTGCTAAATAGTCTACTAAGGGAACCAGCCGCTCGAGGCTGGCCTCTGGATTTAGCTGAACTACTAGCTCGGAGACCTGTAACGGCGGACCGGCAGGAGACTGCCGAGCTAACTGTTCTAGAGACCCCCGAGGGGGTGACGAGCACCCTGGTTCCGCTACGTTCCCGGGCGGAAATATCCGGGGCAGAAGCTCGTCGGAGGCCGTTGTGTCCTGTAGCCTTGGCAGGAACAGCAAATCGACCTCCCGAGGGCACCGAGGAGAAACGGCCACCGTGTAATGCGGTGTAACTCGTTCCTCCCCGGTAGGGGCTGCCCTCGGCGGCCCTGGTCTGGCGTCAGGACCGCTTAGGGGCCTGGGCCCTCCTAGACTGAAGCACGACCCTCAGGTCGGGCCTCGCCTTGGAGGACCCCGGCCTAGAGTGCCGCGGGTCTCGGTCCCTGGACGGGGGAGCGCGAGTCGCGACACTCAACTTCTGGACTTGGCGGTACGAGGAGCTGGTACTCGGAGACGGCTGCTCACGCCCAGCAGCCGTCGGGGCTAGAGAGCGGCGAGGGAGGAACCTCTGGAACGCCGCCGCCTGCTTGCGAGCCTCCTGGTACTGCGTCGCCAAACAGGCCAGAAGGCTGAAGCGGGGCGTCCAGAAGGAAGACCCTGTCCTTCTCCTTCATATCGGACAGGGTCAACCACAGATGCCTCTCCGCGGCCACCATGGCTGCCATAGACCGCCCTACTGCCCGGGCGGTCTCCTTGGTGGCACGGAGAGCTAAATCTGCGGTCCTTTGAAGTTCCTCCAGATCAACTTTCTCACCCTCAACTAGCCCTTTCAGCAGGTCAGCCTGATATGCTTGGAGCACTGACATTGTATGAAGACATGCTCCAGCTTGACCTGCTGCCGAGTACCCCTTACCCACAAGCGCTGAAGTTGTTCGTAGCGGCTTAGAGGGTAAGGTGGGAGCCTTCAATGACGATGCCCCGCTAGGAGACAGATAACTCGCAAGTGTCTGCTCTACACGGGGCATCGCCTTATAGGCTCGCTCATCGAGCCCCACCACATTTCCATAGTAATCTGAGGCGGGGACGAATAAGCGAGCCGAAAATGGTCTTTCCCACGATCTCGAGATCTCTGAGTGGAGATCGGGGAAGAACGGAAGGCTCCTCATTGGAGGTGGAGGCTTACTCCGCAGAAAACGCTCATCTAACCTGCTTCTCTGCGGAGTAGCTTTTACCTCGGCGGGCCAGTCGATTTTTAGCTTGTCGACCGCACGAGTAACCACCTCCAAAAGCTCCTCGTACTGCAGCGATTGAGGGAGTGGCTCCTCAATCGCACTCTCCAAGTCAACATCCTCAGATGAAGACAGAAGGAGAGAAGAGCCCGCTCCTTGGGAGGAAGTAGCCGCAGTGCGGGCTTCCGAACCCTCAGAACGGGCATCGGACCTGCCGGGTAAGGAAGGAGATAGGGGGTCACCCGTCTCCATTCCCTCCAGCAGGTCCAACTGCGAACCCCAGGAATGCAGTACCCGCTCCGCCTCAACGGAAGCGGGACCAACACCCTGGGGAACGCTGGTGAAGGCTCCCTCCTCAAAGAGAGCCTTCCGGGAGCGGAGCACCCGCAAAGGAAGTGCTTCACAATGCGGGCAGTCAGTCCTCTCGAGGGCTGACAAAGCATGCTCCGCTCCCAAGCAGACCACGCACATGCTGTGTGTATCCCCGCTCGTAATATATCTCTTACAAGGGGGAACACACAGCGTGAAACGCGGCCCGCTCTTATCACCACTCTTAGAACTTTTCTTTTTAGACATATCCTCGAAATAAAAGGCGTGCTAACTTGCACAAAAACAGAGGATATCAGACACAAACACAGAGCGCTCCGCTGAAAGACAGAAGCTGACGCCGGCCGGCTTCGCACGTGCTTTTATGCTTCCTGGTTGATGACGTCACCCGCCTGTGACGTCCCGC